>OW679197.1:155731481-155884675 GCA_940337035.1 Agriotes lineatus
TGAGAATGAAGGAGAAATAATTTGAAAAATCCCTTGGGAGTTATGAGTACCTTTTCATATTTTGTATATATGACGAAAATGAACAATATCTTGTTGCTAGTAAATAAACTTATTATAATTATACCACAACTCTAAATTTTCCTAACATCCAATTTCAATATACGGTCCTAGACGAGTTTCTTTGTCACTTTTGATTTTAAACGTAGTGCTTCTTAAAATAGTTTTATTTTTCCATATTAGACCTCCAAATGCCAGAGCTGCGCTTATGTCCGGTCTTAAGTTATTTATTCAAATTCCACATTTATACTACCTAAATTATAGTCTAAGCATCACAACTTGAAATTTCTCTAACATCGAAAGTGTGAATTCAAATATGTTCTGCGACGAATAACTACCTTCGTCTTTTTTCCCGATAGAGCTGCGCACTATCTTGCATAATTCGCTGTTTGGTTTCTTCCAACTGCTTATTTTAATCTTTCTACATGTCAAATGTCTATTTACTTCAGCAATAATCTCTCTTTCTTAAAAGTGTGCTTTAGTAATGTTCTTTTCCTTTCAGGTCATACAGCTGGTTCTATATGCCTTTGTTGCTTCGTCGAACTACTTACCACGTTAGAAAAACAAAGTGGCTCCATCGTCACTGTCCAGTGAAAATAAATTGTGTAAATTTAGTCCCATTCTGGGTTAATATTCCTGATGTTATCTTTATTTATTATTTATAAGCCAATAATATAATGTTAATGTAAATGTAGTATTATTGGACTAGCAAATATCGATAAGGGTAATTTTCCTCATCTTTTAATACAAACATCAAATTAATATTAGAAGCACCGAACCATCGCATTACATTAAAATAAATATGCCGACAACTATTTCAAGTTCTTCAATAGTTTATTTAATTACCAGCAGTTATTGTTGACACTGCTATACTTAGCTTTCGCTGCAGTAAAACTGATAATACAAAGGGTGTTGTACTTAAAATATATATCCTTCCTGGTAGTGGTAGGTTAGATAATGTACTTACAATTAAATGACCTTGGTTCGGCACTTAATAAAAGATAATTAAGATCTCAGGTTTATGACTTCATTTAGAGGTGTTTCAATTAACAAACTTTGTTATGCTGTCAAATGCAACTCTCTTCATTAGCATTCATCATCCTAAGTCAATTGTTTCATTAAACTATAATAATATTAAAATATAAGTTTAAATTGAGTGTTAACACTACATGGTTGGTGTTTATAGCAACAAACGTTTTGTTTTTAAAAATGTACTGTAATTAAACACACTCTTTTAATAAAACACGGATATCGAGTAAAAGAGTATACACAAATATTTTTAAAAAGGCTTCTCTATATTATTGAAGAAATCGTTAATGCAGTGGTATGAATATTTAATACTGAATCAATGAAAGGGCTGTTCATTATTTCATAATGGAACAGAGCAAACATCTATTGCTATTATTATCAGTAGTGCGAACTTAGTAATTATTAATTATTTGTTAATCTAGAATATAGAAATCATAATACATAACCACAAGGACACATATGAGACTCAGGTGCATATAAAATGTTTTATTATATTTATTTTTAATTATCGTAATATCGAGTACTTATATCCACCAAACTTATCAATTTTGTATGTAGTAAAGAATTACTCGAGTAGCCATAATAGTATATTATGCAACAAGAGCAAAAAGTGCATGCTTATGGCCAGCGGTATACATTGTCCACTGAGGCGAACTTTAGTTGGGGATTGGAGAACATTGCAATTTTCGCATGCGTCAAGTAACCACCTTCATTTTCTTACTAATTTTATAAATAGTTACTATCGCAAGTCATCCATGGTAACGTTCTATAAACGTAAACAGTGAGTTTTGACATTGGAAATTTGTCATTTAACACGATCGTAGAAAAACACATTGTTACGCCCGTGGAGCAAAAAACTCTTCTTTTATCGCCCTATGACCAAAATGATTTGCTTTAGACCCACCAGAAAGACGCAAAAGTGTCATTTTTACACCACAAGATAAAACATAGTTTCGAAGGCGATACAAGAGATTTTTTTTATCAATTTTCAATATTATTGTAGTTATAGTTAGATATACTGAAACAATTTTTTGGCTTCGCTTAATTGTTTCGCCAGTTATCCAATTATTTCAGGCCTAACCTGTATATTTTTATTTGAATTATAAATCCTTTGCATTTCGAATTCTTAAATTTTACAAATCAGCTTATTTTGTACCTGGATCGAGTTCCTTTCGTTCGCGCGATGCACTTTTGACCCGTGATATCTCTTATCACAGGCCGTTGTAATGCGAACTTTCCTTTGGAAACGAATTTTTCGTCCGAGACACTTGCTGTTCTCGTCTGAGCCCGTCGTCACTGGCGCTGCTAAGGTTTGTTGTTTAAGTCAAATTAGGTGCGCTCAACCAATTTTTATGAGCATTGTGTTTCCAAGGGCTGATTATGATCAGGTACGATGACGCTTTACTGTTTTGTTATTCCCATAGTAATTACATTCTCTTTAGCTCTTAATTAACAGTTTCATGCCTAGTTGCTGCCGTTTGAGGGCTTTGCTACAATTACCCGTGCATCCACGGCGATTTCGACCAATGAGTATAGCAGCTCACGACCAGCTTCTGTTTAACCGCATCGAGGTTAGTTTGTGCTAGTCCAGGATTATTTTATATTATCTTCGATACCTGGAATTTATATTCTAAAACCGTTATTATTAACCAGTAAAGCTCAAATTCATACATGCTCTTGTTTTTTCATCTTTTAACTTTTACGCATGTATTTAATCATGATCAATATTTAAAGCTATAATTTTGATGTGTAGTGACCCTTTGTTAAAGGAGAATTCACGCTTTTTTATTTCAATAGCCTAAACAGAAAGGTTTTATCAAATGACTCAGGTATGCATATCCCACGATTGGTTTTGATGTTACAGTTAACTTAATAACCAGAAAGGGGTTTTAGATCTTTGTGCGTGTCGCAGCTTTCATTTGACGTACATAATTTTGTTATGACATTATTTGCCTTTTAATTATTCTGATTATTTATTACTCACTCTACAAGTTTTTCAGTTTTATTAAATAAACGCTAGTCACTTATAGTTTATCCTTTATTATTTGAAATCGTTTGATTTCTGGCGCCCATTTCCTTTTTTGAAGACATTCTAGGGTACAAATCTGATGATTAGAATCCACGACCATATCGCCGAAATTGAGCTAGCTCGGCCATCGCGGTAAGTAAAGAGTTTTCAGAGCTGCCGTGGTGTATAAACAGTAGGGGGGTTGATCTGCGATTTTTTTACTACCATCGATTAATTTTAATTAATCGCAGGTGGGCTTCCTCATTGTTTCAATACTACACAAATCTATCAAAACCAATATTATAATGGGTACTGCATTATAAAGACTCCACTCGGCATAGCGGCCTCGAGGGTTCAACTTTTCTCTCATGGATTATTTGTAATATAACACACTTGCACCATAAGTAACTATTATGCAACTTGACAAATATTGAGTAAGAAATAATATCAATGCTATTATGATATCAATTTATGCATTTAAATCCTACAATGTACAATCAAAATGTACCTTTACAACACACACCTGGAGGTAGTATGTGCTATCCACAACCAATGACGCAACAGTATCAACCAGTATTTAGCTACAGCCAACAACAACAATCAAATATACAAACAACCTATGTACTACTCCCAACAAGAATTCCCATCATTACAAAAATCAAGTGCAGATGCCTGGCACACTGTTAAAAATAAAAAAAGAGGGAGACCGATAGACGAAGACGAAGCTCGTACAAGTCAAACTGACTTAATTAAAAAATACTGGCTAAGCAACAATAGATTCTCTACTCCCGAAAACGATGACACCATGAAAACAAATACAAATAATGAGAATCAAGCCAAAGAACCAAAACCTCCACCAATTTTTATTACGGGAGTGGAAAATATAAATCCATTAATTGCAGAATTAAACAAGGTAGTAAAAGATAAATACCTGTACAAAGCACTGACTAGTGAACAAGTAAAAATAGAACCGAAAGATAGCCACACGTATACCAATATTGTAAAAATACTAAACGAGAAAAATAGATAATATCACACCTATAAAGCCAAACAAGACAAAAGCTTTAGAGTTGTATTAAAAAATGTACGCTATTCAACCGACATCAACGAAATAAAACAAAGTATAGAGGCTCTGGGACACGAAGTGACAAACGTATGGAACATTAAACGATCCGATATACGTTTACCTATGTTTTTTGTCGATCTGAAACAAAAGGACAACAACAAGGAAATTTACAAAAGTGAAATTATTAATGAACCCAATTGTGACATTCGAAGCACCACACGCAAGACGAATCATACCGTATCAACAATATGGCCATACAAAAAATTTTTGTAATAAAACTCCACGTTGCGTAAAATGCATAGGGAATCATCAAACATCAGACTGTCCCAGGAAAACAAAAAGTAAAGAAGTTCAATGCGTCAACTGCAAAAAAACTCATCCCGCCAACTACAAAGGCTGTGTTGTGCATAAACCGCTACAGCAAAAAACGCAACCGCTGTTAATTAATAAAGTAATAACACCAAAACCCCGGTATGTTCAGCCTAACATAACTTATGCGCAAAGTGCCCAACAAGACCAACAGCGAATAAATAACTTAAACCAAATCAAACCAGCCATGTTCACTGAACAAGACAATGATATAGGTGAATTAAAAAACATGATGAGAGAGCTCATTAGTCAAATGGTGACCATGATTAATCTTCTTTCCACTTTAGTCAATAAAATTTCGTAATGGCTCAGTTGATTAAAATAGGAATATGGAATACTAACGGCTTGTGCCAACATGTACAAGAAATCAAACTATTTTTACAACACCATAATATAGATATTATGCTCATATCAGAATCGCACTTTACCCAAAAAAGTCACATCACAATACCACGATATCATATATATAGCACTAGACATCCTGATGGTACTGCACATGGAGGTACAGCAATCATTATTAGAGAAGGTATCAAGCATCATGAATTAGAAAGCTACAGTAAAGAATACCTGCAAGCAACAACGGTAGCACTTGAAGATAATACAGGCACATTAAATATATCGGCAATTTATTGTCCACCCAAACATAATAACAAAGAGGGAAAAGTATGAACACTACTTTAGAACTTTGGGAAATATATTTATTTCTAGGGGCGACTGGAACGCAAAGCATCAACACTGGGGATCACCTGTTAGAACAACAAAGGGAAAAGAATTATATGCGGTCTTGAGAGCAAACAATCTAAATGCAGTATCCACCGGGGAGCCTACCTACTGGCCCACCGATAGAAGGAGAATTCCAGATATTAGATCACGCAATCGTTAAAGGAATCGACATAAGGAAACTCAAGGCGGACTCCTGCTTTGACCTCTCGTATGATCAATCACCGATAATAATTACATTACACTCCTCAATATTAGAAAAAACAGAAACGACTGTCATTGCACAGCAGGTACACTAACTGGGAAATATTTAGGACAACGTTAGATAAACTGATCAATTTAATTTGCCTTTCAAAACACCAGGAGAACTTGATTTCGCAGTCATCAATTTTACAAAAGCAGTGCAGAATTCAGCTTGGACTGCTACACCAGACAATACTAACGTAACGCTCAAAGAAAAATGCCCTGTGATAGTTAAACAAAAGATCCAAGAACGAAGGAAGCTTAGAAAAAAATGGCAAATTACAAGAGCAGAGAACGACAAAAAGAAATTCAATGAGGCAGCAAAAGAATTGAAGCAATTGTTGACACAAATAAAGAATCAATATATCCAGGATTACTTAAGTAAGTTGTCTGCAACAGAAACGACCAAGTATTCATTATGGAAAGCCACCAGGAAACTAAAAAGACCACAAGTACCCATTCCACCAATTAAAGATCAGAACGGTCAATGGGCCAGAAGCAGTAAGCAAAAGGCCTCAGTATTAAATTTGCAGATCACCTAACAACTGTTTTCAAACCACATGACATAGATACACTAGAACACGAACAAAATATTTTGGAATTTCTTAATACACCTTTCCAAATGGACATCCCAATCCAAATATTAACCTCAGTGAAATTGAAAATACAATTTCACGACACAGTAACCCCAAGAAAGCTCCAGGGTTTGATGTGATCAGTGGGAAAGTGTTACAAGAATTAACACCTAATGCATTAAAAGCCATACAGCAAATTTTTAATGCAGTTTTGAGGCTTGGATGCTTTCCTTCTTCATGGAAAGTAGCGGAAATCATCATGTTACCGAAGCCAGGTAAAAACCCAAATGAAACAACCTCTTATCGGCCAATAAGCTTATTGCCTATTCTTTCAAAAGTGTTTGAAAAATTATTTCTAAAACCACTAACACCGGTATTGGAGAAATACAAGCTTATTCCTCATCACCAGTTTGGGTTCCGAAGACAGCATGGTAAGGTTGAATAAGTCCATCGCATAGTGAACACAATCAATAACGCTTTCGGAGAAAAACAGTACTGTTCGTCGGCATTTCTAGATATCAGCCAGGCCTTTGATAAGGTCTGACGTGAAGGTCTTATTTATAAGATTAAACTAAATCTCCCGTATAGTTTTGCTATTGTTCTAAAGTCCTACTTACAAGACAAACACTTCCTTGTTAAATACCAAGACGAACATACCGACTTATTTCCAATTAAATCCGGAGTTCCTCAAAGGAGTGTTTTGGAACCTTTTCTGTATCTCCTATATACAGCTGATCTCCCAGTAACTACAGTTGCTACCTATGCATATGACACAGCAGTACTCGCAGTACATCACAATTCAACAGTTGCCTCACAATATCTTTAAGAAAACCTAACTATGCTACAGATCTGGTTAACCAACTGGAAAATAAAAGTCAACAAATCTAAATCAATACAAGTAACATTCACGCTAAATAGAAATATTTGCCCCCCAGTCAAGCTAAACGGTCAACAGCTCACACAAGCAGATGATAGTATCTCGGAATGCATGTGGACAGACGACTAACATGGAGGAAACACATCTTCACAAAATGGAAGCAACTTGGTTTGAAGCTAAGGCAAATGAACTAGTTAATTGGAAGAATATCTCAATTAACAATGTGAAACAAGCTGCTACTATAGAAGGTTATCCTGAAACCAATATGGACTTATGGAACACAGTTGTGAGGCACTGCAAGTAATTCAAACTTGGAAATCCTGCAGCGCTTCCACACCAAAGTCCTTAGAACAATAGTTGATGCAGGTACGTCCCTAACGTCATAATCGTGAAGTGCGACGTCTAAAACGATTTAAACCAAATGACTTTTAGTAAATAGGTTTAATTGAGATTAATATAAATAAGATCTTTGCTATACTATGTCTTTATTAAAATATACATATAAAAAAGCAACTTCATTGGAAGTATCTCCTCATGTTATTGTTGTACTATAGTCCGTATTTGTACATAGCTATACCGATTACTTATTGTCCATGTAGGACAGATTGTAAGGATAAAGGAGTTAAATAAAAAAAAATAATATCGAATTATTCATAAAAAAAATCAATTTTGGGAGATAAATGTGGATCATAATAGCAATTTGGACGCTAACATTTAGTCCAAATTAATCGATTCTGATCTCTTACCGTTTAGAGTTGCACATTATTATCTTGAACACTATTATCAATTTATTAAATTATGAAAATATATACTAATACTGTTAATTGTCTTCAAAATATATCTAACTATTCTGTTTAAAATTAAAAAAGAAACGCTGAGAAGCAATACATCCATGATCATGACATACTTTTCTATGTTAAAATATAAGAAACATGTAATATAGTCTATTTTTATGATTATTGAGAATAGACATATCCAATTTGAGACCGGGATCTGTCCCCTTATCTATATGGTTTCTTTTAATGTGTATAGTTATAGCTACTTTTAACCTCCTTTTTAGTGTTATTTAGACTTAAACGCTGTAATCCACCCTAACAAGGTGTGCGCGTATCTGGTCCTGTGCATTCAATGCTTAAATTTGTATATTCAGCGGCGTTCCAGGGAGGTTCAACTCAAGCATATTTCGCGGGGAACATTTCATCAGCCATCGGGCATTGCCCCAAGCTATAAGTGGGCGAAGCGCTTCTAGTATGTGTGCCTGTGGCGAGTGAATTTTGCCTTACAGGAAGTCAGCGTACACTTCAAGTAAACGCCTTTTTCATCTTGAAGTGGATGAGCACACACACTGCAAAGCAGCCGCGTGTATTTCTGCCATCCATTGTGGGTACGCGACGTCAGCCGCCATTGAGATGCCAGCTATCAGTCCGGGGTTCCCGCATCGACTGTTGTAATTTTCCACCAGTCGCACCTTCTAACATCTGGTGACGCATTTCGAGGGCGAGCTATATGGAGAATAGCTATTCGCAGGCTTCGAGGATCAGAAGGTAACCCGACATAGGAAATGTTTGCAGTTAAAAACGATAAGAAGTAGCTGTAGCTGTGTGAAGATCGTGAATAAAAGAAGTCGCTCACGAGTGTGAATTGTAGCGGGTTTTCATACATGTAAGTATAGACAAGGTCGGCTTCAGGTATTTTAACGTTTGCACCTTTCAAGACAGTTATGTTGGCGTTCTATTTTAACATTATTTTATGTACGTAATATAAATGACAGTATCCCAAGCTATATCGCATGTGGGTTATTCATTGTGTTTTACATGTGTGTCAGCAATGACCAATCATTTTGGGATTTAATCCTATTTAACTTTATTTTCTTTATGATTTGATAGGCATTTTAAAGTCAATAAATGTATGTAAGCTTATCTTGTGTATGTTATTTAAAGGCAGCTTGATGCACCGTAGTGTTAGGTAAGTGAAGGCAAGAACTTGCAGGGCAATTAGGTTTTCAGGAATTAGAATAAATCAAATTATGATTTTTGGTACAAGAAGTTAAAGTATGAGAAAATAGGCAGATAGAGTTCCCACAAGTGTTCTGCATATCGATAAAAAAAATTGTGATCTTAAATATATATTGTAAACATTTAATAACTGCACGAACTACAAATTGATATGTTTTTGCAATTTCTCTACAACTGCAACAATGTGCAACAACTTTGTTTATAAATATCAGATAAATTGTGTCATTTATCAATCGTTTTTAGTAAGGATAGATTGATAGATCATTAGAATATCAAAACTGTTCCATAACTGTTTCTAGTTCGGCTAAGAATATTTGAATCCACCCCCATATATATCGGACTTAGTAAATCCAATGTGATGACATTGCAACAATTGTACTATAGTGTCATACTAAATATATTGAAAAAAAATGACAGCGTATAAATGTGCACAATCATAATTACATAACTAGACACAAAACTGATGCTATTCCACATAAAGTTAATAAAACAGTTGGCCACTGATGTTTCAATTCTAGATACCAACGCTTTATAAGTTCCAATTGTACATCAAAGGAAATAACTTCGAAAACAGAGTAATTTCCATAAATTTGTCAAAATATTTCTACGTAATTACGTATAGAATAAATTTTTGCGGCTATTTTAAATCGAAGCAATTAGAAAAAAATGTTTATGTCTTACTACGGGTACATTACAGCTTCGTAATAACTGGGAAAAAAGGCATGTTATGGGGTACATAATTCCTTGGCGGGCATTATGAGTTACTATGATATTTGAATGGTCAGAAATGGCAAGAGTGAAATTTTTAAACAATCACGTACCTCGATGCGTCGAAGCGTTCACAGCAATAGTTGATCATCCAACATAAGCTTTCGAATATATTATTTAGGTTATTAGAAATCACTAGTAAGACATCAAATTTTGTATGCACCAAGGGCATTATTTGAGGTTTATATCCTTGGGCGACTTATCAACCTCGAACATTATGAAGATATGTATACCCACATAAATAACTAACTATTAAGCCCATCCATGATCGATGCAAAGTTATATACTGTAATTTAGTAATTGGACCCAGATTGAGCTCATTCCTAACAATTAAAATTTACGTATATGGCCAATTTGAGCACGTGTATCTTATAATTTTTAGATATAAGTGTATTTGGTTGGTTTATTTGAATATGCCAATATGCATGCATTCGGAAGAATCACTCTACGTTTTCCCTTGTGCATTGTTTTTAACAGTAGACCGAAAGTGAATATTTTGAGCTGGATTGCTGATTGATCTATGGTGCAACATTTTCGGCGAGCAAGTTGCTCATTCGTGCTGCCGAATTGTGCCAACGCCCAACAACTCGAGACGGTCAAAGAACGCTTTCAAACGTCTTCAAAATATTGTTCAAACCTGGTCAATGTGCAGTGTCCCGAATCCTGCATACAGCCAGTCAAAATAGAAGCTGGAAACGTCATCAAAAAGGCATCGCGTCCAGTGAAGAGCATGATTTCAAAGCGGGGTCAACTTCTTCTAGCCTGGATAAGTCCGCCCTATGTGTAAAGCTACGGACTGGCATTCTTAAATGAACAATAGATATGTGCTTCTTACAGCTTGAAAGCTGCGAAAATAGCGGCTTGCATTATATTGCATCATCTTGCGTCTCAAACCAAGAGACAGTTTTGGGCGTGCCCTGAAGCCATTGTTTCGATTAGTGACGTCAAGCGACACCTCGCAGCGTGTGCGTATCAGGTTATACTGTGAAGCGCTGCGAGCTGCACATTCCGCGTGAGTCCGGGTTTCTATGCACCAAATCATGACGGCCGACCTGCATGCAGTTTAATATCCGCGGATAAAGACAATTACTTCGGTGTCCGTCTAACGTGGTTCCATAAGTATAATAACAAAACCATGTATAGCAAAGATAATGCTGAGCTGGTTAAATAAATTTAAAAAAAAATGTAAATGCAATTCAGATATAGTGACTCCATTATTAGTTAGCTTATAAAAGGGAGTACAAACCAAATGACCGTCTATTTTAGTGTTTAATTCTGATACCTTTATTGTTTTCTGTGTGTATTTAAAAGCCAGTATATACTTGTGTGTTAAATTGATTGAGGGCAGATTGGTGTTTATTGAAATTGAAGTTTCAGTATATATTTTCAGTGTTAAAGTCAGATTGAGCCAACTTCTGAAGCTTTTTGCGTTGATTTATCCATAGCCACAACTGGTATAGACAAAAAAGAGGTTTCTTACTGCAAACTGAGCTAGCTAAGCGATAACAGGGCTGAAAATGTATGAAAGTTACACATAACGACAGAGTTACTGAAAGTCTCATTACAGAATTGACCCCCAACGGTAGGGATTTTAGAAGGGGTGAATGGGGGTTTTATGGTTAAGTGGTGTCTCCTATACTTCGTTATTGTTACTATTGTGCCTTTTTACTATTATTAAAAATAGCACGTTTAGTAATAAAGTTCCGGAGGATACATTCTATGGAGTTTGGTCGGAGAGTCTTTCGAAGCTCAGTCGTCCGGCATACCTTAAGCGGTGTAGTGCGTAATGTGGCTGAAACCACGTTTTCAACGACTGTCAGACTTTCCTACTTCCACATCGTAGCTTTCATACCCACATCTTCGATCAAGGTCTGCTTTATTAAATTTAAAAGTCAGTGTAAAAATGTTGTGTTAATATGATGCGTAAAAGTCAAAAACAGGCACGTTATTGGAAAGAGCTTTATGTATATTGCTCCTAGTTTTACTTCGAAGTCAGTTGTTATGTATTAAAATATGCGTTCAAAAGTTCCCAATTGTGTAAATAGTTTACTATAACCATTCTGAAGAACTTAATGTTTGGCATCTAGCTATCCAGTCCTCATTTGGTGCGTCTTAGTGCGGAGCTTCCGTCAACCCACAAAAAACCGCGGGCAATTACAGTCAATAAATCCGAGAAAGTCCACAACTAACGTATCTAAATGAGAACGATATTTTTAAGATTCAGTTTAAGTTCAGACATGCTGCCAATTAAACTCGGCTCCTAATCACGAGACATGTCAACACGTGAATGGATAGTCCTGAAAACTGCGATCCACGTGCACCCAACACGCATTAATTTCAAGGAGTGTACACATTCCTGCGAAAAAATAAATATGCGCACGGTCTTTCTCTACAAGTGCTTTAATTAAGGGAAAAGGAAACATATCGCGTTACACGCTGGAATGCTGCATACATCAATCGAAGTCTAAATGGTGCAATTATTCGCCATTATGGCTTTCCTGTCTTGGGTCACCTAACAGTTTGATCGTACACGCGAAGATAAAGAAGCAATTATTTCTCGATCGCAGCGGCCCGGGAATCTTGAAAAGTTGAGGCTGGAGTAATTGAAATTGCGCAATGCTGTGGGATCGGCGAGATTTCGCCAGGGGTCGTGGAGATCGAGATAGCTAGTCAGAAGGCTGTGACTCCATTCTGAGTATCTTCTTGTGTTGAGATTACAATCTGGATTGATAACTGTACATATTTGAATTAAATTGGTGAGGAGTAAGATTTTATTATTTTGACGGGATGGTCTATTTATGTTTTGTATGCAGGAAGATCAATTATTTTCAGTACGCTTTCAAAAAATATATAATAAGTACCTAGCCGCGATAGAATTTTCATGGTTTACTCGGTTGCTCTCAAAAAAAGTTATGGACATTCGCCTATTATCTGAAAACCCCAAATCGAAAAAAAATGAACTGCTTTAGTAAAAATCTTCAGTAGTGATAATAGTAATGATGGGCACCTTCGCACCTTTAATATCTTAATATTTTTACTTCCCTCGTCTGAACGACGAAGGAAGTATGTATTGTAATCACGAAAAAATCACCTTCAGAGATTTCTTCAGATCTTCACGTTTTAAGGTCCCTGGATGACGAAAAAGAGGTTTTCTTAATTCCGTCTGTCTGTCTGTCTGTCCGTCTGTCCGTCTGTCCGTCCGTCCGTTTGTCTGTTGGCAGTATAGCTCAAAACCTATTTGTCGGAGGAAGACGATATTTTGCATACATATTATATATCTACCTCGCATTAAACCGGTACAATTTCATACAAATATATACAGGGTGAGCACCAAAAAAAAATATAATGTTGTTTATTTTTGGGTTAATTTTAAAATAAAAGGAAGTAAAAACTTTCACATAGGTCAGGCTTTACATTTGCCGAAAATAAGATTCAACCGATACAGTATAATGTCAAAAAGAGTAAAAATGTTTCAACCATAACAACGTTCGGTTCAAGAGAGGCGCGCGCCGGACTTATCTGGAAGAGACTCGGTAGCGTAGTTGGTATTTTGCTGTAGTTATATCCGCTGTGGAGATGCGGCCAGTTCAAACCTCAGCGGGATAGGTACTTTTTTTTATTTGAAAATGTATTTAATTTATTAGAAACGTGAAGATATTTTTATTCCTAACTTAATTTGATTTTTAAAATTATTTGGTGTCACAATGTCGACGAGGAAAGTTCTGGGTAAAGAATTTTACAGATTTTTTACTACTAGTTTTAAAATGTACAATTACTTATCTTGTATGTAACCCGAGATATTAATTTTCTTCATAGGTAATAATGAATTTTATGTTCCACTACACCATAACCGCTTTGTTTATGAAACTGTTTATGGTCCATGAAGTACTAGTACAATACTGATAAAAAAATTGGACTGAGCTGTCACTGTTAAGCAAATGTTATAATATCTGCACACATAACATAACATATTTGAACAAATTTCAACATTATCAAGAAACTGTATTCATAAATAAAAAATCAGTGATTAATTATTATGGTAATGCATATTCATAACACATTTTTGTTGTTGTCAAGGAATTAATGTTAATTTTGTTCTGTCACAGAATATATGTTAAATTTGTAAAGTCATTTTTTAAATTTTAGCAGTCGAGCATAATGCTTTGTATGCAACTCATACATATTGAAACTTTATTGGATTTGTCCTCTTTATTGATCTCGCTGGATCTGCGATATAAACTCGTCCAATAAAGTCCTACATTATGTACTTGTTACATAAATTGCTATTTCTTTTTACCAGTAACTAATAAAAACAAAATGATAGCTCCAAAGGCTACTTGTTTTCCGCGGATGTTTAAACCCAAGCATTTATATCAAATTTGTTACTTCATAATCAATGTAGAAATGGTTAAGCAATAGGAATAAATGTGCTAGTAGTGAAAAACTAATATGCAGGGGCTATTTTTACCCCCCCCCCCCCCAATTCAGTAGAAATAAAACACAAGAATGAATATGAAACATTACTTATAGAAAATGTAAGTACATATATATTACTCAGCTACATTTCTACATAATCGCCATTTTGATAAAGGCACTTATCTGACCGCGGCACTAGTTTTTTTTATACTCAAAGAGGGTTGCCGTCAGGTCGCTCTGCCAACCGTTCACGTTGTCTTTAAACTTCTTCTTTCTGAACCATTTTCGCACACAGTGGTCACTCATAAACCGTACTCATCTAATGATGAATTTTGGCTGCATTATGCCCTTCAAAGCCTATGCCTTTAACCAGAGGAAAGCGAATTATCTTACGGTGCGGAGTTCATCTTTGACGGTCGCATTAAGGCGTAATTTGCTTTGTTCTGGCTGAAGGCATAGGCTTTGATGGGCATAATGTAGCCAAAATGCATTGTCAGTTGAGTACAGTTTATGACCAACGACTGTGTGTGAAAATGGTGTTGCAAGTTTAGAAAAGAAGCTGAAAGGCAATGTGAATGGCTGGCTGAGTGACCAGGGGGCAACCTTCTTTGAGGAGGGCATACGAAAACTCGTGCCACGGTGTGATAAGTGACTTCATCGAAGTAACGATTATGTAGTAATGTAGCTGAGAGATGTACCCACACTCTACAATAAATGTTTTATACTTATTCTTGTTTCTTATGCCAACTGAATTGGAAGTTGAAAAAACTAACCCTCGTATAACCCGCTGTTGAGGGGACTACAGCCTGCATTCTTATGCAGCTAGCCTATAAAAGATGCTTTCTTAACCATTCTATAAAATTAATATTACTTAATTTTAACTTTTAACCTGTCATTCTTAACTCCATACTTCTAACACTAAGTAATTGTTTGTATGCTACAGTTAGTTAACATTTTCTTTAACCCACTGTCAGCATTTAAGACCTTTTCAATTATGCAACTACTTTTTAATATAACATTAATATATGAAAGCTGTTCTTTTAATTCCTAGGTATAAGAAGAAGGCGAATCTGTTTAAAAAAATAACTTTAATATTCTTCAAAATGATGAACTACAGATAAAGGGGAAAGAAATAAAATAGATGGGGAAGAGCTCGCATAGGAGCAAAAAAAAATAAGACTCACCAAAATCACGAATTAAGGAGGAAGATAAGTTGGAACAAGTATTAAAAATTATGAAGAATATAAAAAAAGGTCAGGACATAAAAAAGGAGAACTAAAACAAGGTCGGAACAACATATATTTAACGAAGAAATCAAAATAATAAAGCAAAAACAAAATATGAGAAAAGAAAATGAGGAAATAAAAAACGAGATTAAAGAAGAACTGAGCGAGATTAGAAACTCGATAAAATGGGTAGAACTGTTTTTTTTGTGCAAAGCTAGTTCACGTCCTAAGCAAAGCTAGGCTACACGTGCACCCTGGATAGCGCTAAAGATCTAGCAACCTCTGGGAGCCAAACTAGTAATTTTAATACTCTCCTGGCTAACAATACAATACGTACAAACAACTGCATAAAACAACAACTAGAAATCGATATTATAGCTAAAAAGTAATTAAATTAGGAGAAAAGAATGTGCCTTATGGAACTAAAAAACGAAAATTGTAAGATTAAAGTAATGCAGAATAAATCAGAGTTGATAACAGAAAAAAAATACATCAGGCAAAAACAAAAATTATAAATGAATATACTATATACTATTCAGGGGTGCAAAGACGATGGCTGGCCAAAGAAGTAAACATGATACTAAATAATCCAATAAACAACCTAATAATAAATTTTAAAGCAAAAATCTCCAGAGTAACAAAAATAAGCATTATACGAGTGAATATTCCAAAACCGAACATAGGCAATTAACATGGGAAAAAGGTTTTTCGCAGATTGTTACTCCCCATTTTAACTTAGAGGGTTTATAATGACACCAATCGAAAGAAGATTTTTTTCTCATCTAATGATATGCGAATTAGTTAATTTTCAGTTGTATTTCTTTATTATTTTATCGAAAATAAACGGGGCTGCGCGCGCTATTGCGCGGTCAATCCTATTCAATTTACCACCATTTTTAGGCCTATTACGTTGGGCCATTCCGTTCTGTTACACATTCGCCCCTGCCTCCCTCTGCCATCCACCTGACCAAAGAAAGGGGCTCTCGAGGCTCCGCTCTTCTCCAAGGGAGCCCTCGGGGCTCCACCCCTCTCCAAGGGCCCCCCGGGGCTCAACCCCTCTCCAAGGGGGCCTCGGGGCTTCGTCCCTCTCCAAGGGGGCCCTCGGGGCTCCGGTCCTCTCCAGGGGGGCCCTCGGGGATCCGCCCCTCTCCAAGGGGCCCTTGGGGCTCCGCCCTTCTCCAACGGCATAATGAATCTGTCACTTGAATGACGTTTGAATCTGTTTATTGTCTTACGAGTCATGGCTGAACATTAGATAAGAAAAAAATCTTCTTTCGATTGGTGTCATTATAAACCCTCTAAGTTAAAATGGGGAGCAGCAATGTGCAAAAAACCTTTTTCCCATGTTAATTGCCTATGTTCGGTTTCGGAATATTCACCCGGTATACATATACATACAAATATACTCGCCTCTAGAAAGAGAAGATGAAAGCATAATACAGAAGTACTATGAAAAATTACAACAGATAATAGACCAACTAAGGGATAAAAACAAAAAACAATTATAATCATGGGAGATTGGAACTCCAGAATAAGAAAGAGGCTGCATGGACGAATTCGATAAAGCAACACAAAATAGAAATGGAAAAATGATAAAAATCTGCCTTGAAAATTACGTGATAATTAGGAACAACTTTTGCAACAAAAAATGGACGATAGATACACATTTGTAGCAAAAAGAAGAATGCAAGAAGCGCCATGGCCTTCATCACATATACGAGAAACATACACGAGGTGAAGCATATCAAAATTAGAACATAATTATAGCTTAATATACAGATAGCAGAAATAGAAAAATAAGAGAAAAAGAAATATACGAAAATTAAAGTACATAAGTTAGAAGCAGAAGAAATCAGCATGCCAAAGCGAGATAGATAATTCACTAATAAAGCATACGGAAAGACAAGAAAGAATTGGCAACTGAATAAAAGATGAAAGAAGCCTTATATCAAAAGGCAGAGATAATATGCGGAAAGAAAAAAATTAATCCTAACTAAAAACCAACAAACTAGTAGACAATAGTTAGAATTAAAAGAAAAAAATAAATTGAAAGAACAAGTATGGAAGAAATATTTCCTCTTAGCTATAATTCATTTGTTCATTCTTTGAAACCACTTCTCAAAACAGGCATAGAACTGCTTTTTTGGAAGGTCGTCAAACATCTGCTGAAATTCAATAACTACCGCATTTCGTATGTTTTTGTTAATCTTTGGAAACCAAAAGAATTGTATGAAGAGAAGTGATTAGATGGACTCTAGATTTGAGTAAGAAATTTAAAGTTTCTGGGCCGCATGCGGAGTTGCATTATCGTGTTGTAACAACACGCAAACCAGATTTTTGGGATTCATTACACAATTTTTCAGACTTAGGTAAAGCAAGTTACTGTATACCAATCAGAAGTTGTCCAAATCTCAATTCATGTTCTAACATACATATATCATCCACGTTTAAATTCAAGGAACCATAACTATCTATGGATAACGAATACTAAAGCTAAATATTGGCGACTGTGGTCATAAGTCAAAGTTCTTTTATAATCGTGGAAAATAATTGCCTGTGAAGCATTTCGCAGTACTTCCCTAATGTCTAGAGGACAACCAATAACTTATGAAAAACACTTTTATATGTATCTCTCAAACGTCCAAGGTTGCAAGTGAAAACTGTTAAAGAAATGAGTTTTTAATCAACAAACCATCCCTCGTAATATACAAATTTTTCCACGGCATTTTGGTTCGGCGTAATAGTCAGGTTAATTTATTCTAGTTCCTATTGGTAGGTTTGCAACTTTGAAATGAATAAATTTTGTTCAAAATTTTCTAATGTATCAGTTATATGTATTTCTCTTCTCCTTCCCTTGATCTGCCTTTCTTCAACTATTTGGTTTCTATCAGATTTTTTTAATGAGTAAGGGGGTAGTCTAATTCCTGAAAAAGAGACACCTTCTTGTAGATGCTAATGGAGTAATATCTAATAATAATGATTATTATTATTATCTTCAAAATAATGTGTTAACCAAACTACTCGAAATATCTTAAAACGACCTCAAATTGTCATAGGTGGTTACCAATACTAGTTAAAACCAAGTAAAAAACCTCCATGCAGTATACAATGTCACTCCTCATAAACAATTTATGTCCACCTTTATAACTTCATGGTATGGTTATATGCAGCTCGTTAGAAAGGAAATAAATTTCCGTGGGCCTTGACAAAACACGTCTTTAATAATTTTTTTTCGAGTAACAATGTTAAGTGTAATTTCAACAATTATTACACGTCTATTAGGTAGTTTAGAAATTTATTAACTACAAACAAAATTTATGGCTATAGCGGAACTTTTAAGAACCTTACAAGTCGTTATATATGTAAATTGTGGGATGAATTTTGAATATTTATTGAGAGGTGCGACTTCAGATTTGGTTTTAAGCAACTCATTCTTTCGGCTTGAATACGTTTGAAGGTTCTCATACTGAGTATGATGACTTCAGACCCTTGTTTTGAAAATTGCGTAATTAATGTTAGAGAAATCAAAATATATTTAAGTCAGTTGAAAATACATGATTAAATATTTATGTTTGTCATTTAATATATGAGATAACAGTAATGTTGTTTAGTGTTTTGCAAATTAAAATATTATATTTATTATACGTCCCAGTCAATTTTGAGTCTCTCGATTATTACTGTATTAGTATTTTAAATCTCTGATTTAATTACTAGAAACTAAAAGTCAGTTGAAAATAAAAATATAAATAAATTTTTTAGGGAAAATGAACTTCTGCAATGCTTATAAAACCAGTTAGGTATTTAGATCAAAATTAAATGTTTGATTGTTACCTGGTTTTAGTTTCTACAAAATATAATTTACAAACATTTCCAATTACGCTTTCTGTTTAAAGGAAAACCTGAAATCGATTCTAGACCAAAGAATGCTGTACTGTATGTGTTTGCGCCTTTCTCGGTAGGCAAACTTGGTATATGACAAGTACAACATATTCTGTATGACAAGTCTAATGAACTTATATCTACGGTTACTTTTGTTGCCAGCACAAATGGTTAAGGAATTTCGACCCTGTAAGGTAATTTTTAACCTTTCGTTTCTCTGATTACTTGTTAGTGGCAAACAAAAACTAAGGAGTTGTTGATAAACAGTGTAAACAAAACGGCATAGAAAATGTTATTAACAAATTTGAGAAAGGCAAGTGGACCTTTTTTGGTAGTTTGTACAGAGCGTTGACGATGCATTTGTGAATACTGGCTTGACTTTACACTTCTCTTCTAAGCCCGAACACCAACTAAGGAGTAAGTCAACTTCATGATCTAGCATTAAAGTATTTACCAAGTATTTCCCTACAGCTTTTTCTACGTTTTTCTTAAGTTTTTCTACGTTCGTGTTGCTTTTTCAGCGAATTTAGTAGCCAGAAATGTCTTACTTCGTCGTACCTGTGGATTCCTTATGGGCGCCGAACCTACAGCAGGTCCGCACGTTTGATGAAGTTCCCAGCTTTTTGTCTGCATCCAGCCTGGTGCGTGTGCTGTGTTTTCTGGGAGACGTCCATATTGAAGGTTATAATTAACCTGCACTGCATTCTAAAATCATTACTTTACTACGTTTAATAACATTTAATTCTGTTAATGTCTGCACTGATTGATAGAATAGCTGAACTACTTATAACTTTGACTTGATTTAATAACTGTTTGTAATAATGTACTAAAATTAATCTTACAGCATACGTTTAATGATAATTACATAATAAACGGCTATTTGAGAATTCTAATATACTGGATAAATATTGTATAATCTCCATACCGTTGATGTTTAGTTGCAAAATTGTAATAGTTGTAATTTACCTATTTGACCTAATTTGACAGATTGCTAAGTAACTTTAACTACAATATTTTACATGGGTATGTACGCACTTGCTTTATTACTTTGCTGAAATGTTTCGCTTAATGTATTAAATAATATTAAACAATCACCATACTGCAGCCTAACTACCTCAAGTGGTTCTATCGAGGTATCCTGAGTCACGTTACCGAGGCTGGCGCCCATTCATTAATATTGCAATTGTAACGACTTGCCCTTTACTTTATAATTGAGCTGCGAGCACTCTACCGTTCTATATTTAAGATCTGGTGGGTATTTGACCAGCTGCATAAAGTAAGATTTTGTATTATATCTTGCGTTACAAATGTGGGGTATTACACGTAACAACGCATATTAACAAAAGCTATGTACACTGTATATACATTTAACTAGGTCTTGCAGACACACAATCCATAGTGATCTACTAATGCGGTTTCTAAAACTACCGGTTCAAAAATGCATTTTCAGAGACTGTACATACACCCCTTGGATCAATGATAGTTATTTTTTTATTAGTACGGTTTAAACTGAATGTTGCCGCATTTAAGTACATTAACTATTAGCTTCATTTACATCTTTTGTATGTTTTATAAAATTCCAGTTTACGATTACAGTCGGACATCTTTTAAATTAGTTGATGTTTTTGGAGATATTTTTTCTGCTTCAGTATTCTTGCAACCGATAACAACATGGCATATACGCAAGTTCTGTAAAATTGTTTCTTCAACATTTCCACCAGTTCCAGTTTGGTCGTCCCGTTTTAAGCAACGAATACTTTCAGTTAGATTTGGGTTATGGGATCTCACTCTTGGTTATTACAATTTGCCCTTTCTCGATCAACTGAAGCATTTTTGAAGTTAGATCCTTTATCTAATAGACGTGTCTGTCTGGGACGCAGTTTTGTCTGTCTGGGACGCCGTTTTGTCTGTCCGGGACGCTGTTTCAGCAGCCAAACCGTAACAGATAGAGAAAAAAGTTATGAAAGTTATATGTTTGGAATCGTCATGTCAGGTCAGGAACCGAATTTCAGTCACGTGACACTTCCGGTTTTCGAGAAATCACAAAAAAGGCAGTTTTTCAAATAGAACGCGTATTAAATAAAAACTGTTTCAGCAGCCAAACGGAGCTGCGATCCTCTGCGCCTTAAAACGTCGATCGGTTAGGCAACCACTTTGACAGCTTCCAGAATGTTCCGATGCCCTCTGCGCCTTCAAACCTCGATCGGTTAGGCAACCACTTTGACACCTTCCAGGTCTGAGTACAGTTGTCTCACTGGACTGCTAGTTAATATTAATAAATTAAATGCTTGGCCACTGCAATAAACTGCACATTTTTCACGCTGTTTTTGCTTTCATGTATGATGATGGATATATCAAATACTCCAAATGTAAATTGAAATTGCAAATCCGCTATTAAATAAAAACGCAAGTCTTCCAGCGTTTATATTCAAAAGCGGAAAACAATTTTTCGTAAAAATGGATTGATGTTGAACACTTTATAGTGTATTAATAAAGTAATCAGCTGAGTAAGGGGTGGGTACCTGACTTTTAATTTATTTTTCGGGTTCAATGTTCTTCTTTGTGGATAGATGAAGTAGATATTCTTTTTATTATAGTTATTTGTTACCAAAATTACTTTCCACCCAACCTTACTGAAATCTTTATACCTTCAAATGTCAGATCGACTTAATCTAAGATAGTTATGGTTATGTACTTTGCCTTATTAATCATTTATTCGGTATACCAATTAAGTTCTGATAACTAAACCTCAAAACTAGCTCATTTAATAATTTTTTAAACATCATACTCTTTACTCAAGTTGGGACATGCATTTTTAATTATTCTTAAATTAAAATAATCTTTTACGTCCAAACTATAAATCGATTATGTAGATTTCAGTTATCTAAGGTGTAGGTTGACAGTTCGTTTAACCTTTTAATTCAATAACTTTTATGAATATCATTTCTCAGCTTATTTCGGGTAATTATTGGCGACGCATTAATGATTTACTTTATTTATAATAAATCGTTTTTTTCAGATACGCTTAGTTCTATCTTTCGGCACACAATACTAGTCTAACCTTATTAAAATTCTCTCGGGTACTAGAGCACGGAGGAATTAGAGGGATCTCGGCTACAACCAATTGATGAACTTTTTCCATCGTTAGTTTTATTTATCAATTATAATCCAAATAATACCATAGATATTATAGTACATAATATAATGTTAGTACTTTAGTATTTGCATTAAAAAACTTTTTTTAAGTGAAAGTCACCAGAAGCACAATAATATTGTGCAGGAAAATTTTCAGACACTTATTCAATCATAACTTTTATCCAAATGCATTTTGATGAAGGTTGAATCTGCACTAAAAGTTGCGTAAGATAGAATTGTATGTAAACAGATCTTTCATCGAGTTGCTAATTTGCATCGTGACCTGGTTTTGTTATTTTATTAAAGCGTTATCTTGCATATGCTGTGCAACTTAGATATTTAAGTGGTTTTTTAAGTAATAGTTCTCACAGTTATAAATAATGGTACTAAATTTAAATGGTGAGGTTGGGATAGCAATTTAGTTCTCGATATGCATGTGAAATAAAACCATTGCAAGCATGTCCTACGCTACAAATTAATGTTTCTGAAATCACCCTCTGAATGGAACATAATACAAAAATATCGAAATTTGAAAGTATACGTAATAATACTTAGATGTTCAAGAGTCTAACTGTTTTGATAATAAAATGTTAATTTTATCTAATACGTAAATAAAGAAATGTCCAATGCGTTAATATTGTCAAAGGAGAATATCTTGAATACATTAAAATATGTATGTTCAAAAAAGACGAAATTAGAAGAGCAAATCAGCGTGAGAAGCATACGATGAGAAGTAAATTATGAAATATATACAAATAAACGAGATGAAATGGAAGGTAACATTAATTTTCAATTTAACAGTTGCCTTTTTACATTGCAACTCAATAGCAGAGGATTACTTGCAGTTAAAATTCTTCTCACCTTCTCACGCGATTTCTATAGAATCCAAAAAATAGCTTCAATAATGGCAGGCATTGTTGAAGACATTTCTTTCTTGCCGAACAGGTTCGAAAACCCGATCGAGGATCGCTTAAGTGCCTAGATATGATTGAATATTCATCTTCAATGATAAGTTCGAAAAGTCCTCAACGGCAATAAGAGGAGTAGTTCGTTTGTACGTTTGTTAAACTAAATACTCACTTCTGACTTTCAAGGTTAAATGCGTGTGGTTGGAAATCAATTGAAGCACTTCTTTGTGGACGGCGTCTTCTATGGTAAACCCGTTGATTCGGATGATTTGGTCCCCCACCTGCAGAAATAAAAGGAGTAATTTTCATCGCTACCATTTTTATTGCTCAATAATGAAGCTTATTTATTTTGAGTCGGTAGTTAATTAAAGTACAAGATCATTCATATTTCATTGAACCTGGAAAATAAAACTTCTCAAGGCTGAATGCCTTGCACATTCTTCGCGGCGGTTTTTTTAGAAAAAAACCTGCATTTTACATGGCGCGCTAGTCAGTACGAAAAGTCCCCAAGCGAGCAACAACCTTGTTTCCTGTATTTGTACTAGATTCAGCTCGACTATTTAACCAGTTTAACCGCATTTTTGAATTTTATGCAGTTTTCTTGCCCTTCAACTTCGCGAGCGCTTATCACGCACGCAATAACTTTCTGTGAAAGTGACCCATTTATTCCAGATAATCTGTCTGTCTACAAATTAGCATTAAAATGACGAACGCTTTTTGCTTCGATTTCAGTCGACGTAATTGCTAGTCTGGGTGGCATTTGCAAGTAGGAAAACTGTAACGAAGAAAGTGTGCTGGAAACGAGTTGCGGTGGAGCCGATAAGTGGCAAAATTGGAAGAAACTGGAAGACAGTTCTGTCTGGACGCAGTTGTGATAAGGAGCTTTATGCCCAAGAAGGAACGAGTTGCCATTTTTGGCAAAAGGCATTCCTCGGACCCGAATTTAATTAGACGAAGCTATTTAGTAACTTGGCTAACCAAGACATGAACTCGAGGTTGAAGACCTGGAGGTCAGGATCTGGGCTCGTAGAAATGACGAATTAGAAAACTACCGTTTAACGAAATCGTTGTAATTATTATGCGGAGATAAGACAACGCTTCCTACAGTTAGTGCTTTTAAGATATTCCCCTTCGCTGAGCAATCGCTTTGCGGTGGTTATCAGACCTATTCTTAATTTAGGGGTCTACTTTCTTGGGTATATTTTGAAGCGTTGCATTTTACTCACCGGCAGCTTCTGGGATTTTACAAGAAAGGGGCAACGAATTAAAGAAATTATAGGTTGTTATCTCACATGTTGTCGCGATGACTTAGTTGGTTAAAGACTATTAATATTTCTTTAGAATATACAACTTATGGACGGTCTGAGGTGCGAGGGAAGGAAATCTACTATCATTTACTACTCCGTTTAGAAAAATAATAAAAGCTAGTGGAAGCACAGCAACGAATATAATACGTAATCAGCCGATATCCTAAAGTTCTGAATTTATGAGTAACATAGAAAGCTTTGTGGTAGCGCTAGATTAATAATCAATCCTATAATGAGTAAAGCAACTTAATACAGCTGCAATTATTTTTAAAGACAAAATTAATGATATGCGATATGAAAATTATATGTAGTACCCGTAACCCAGACTGGAACCTCAAATTAGTAACTATTATGTAACCACTACTAAACCTGTTTCTTTGATGTACCTATATCTTCAAATGACAAATCGACAGTTGCTGCCATATATTTTTAACCATTAATGGTTACTGTGTAGTTATAAATAACTTGTAGGTAACTTTCCAGGTATTGGAAACGTCGTAGTTACCTTTGAAGGTGGCTAGCCATGGTAGACGCGACTAATTTATGCTACTGAAAGTAATGCTTCAAGGTTCCAACTACTTTCAACTAGTTTTGATAGTGGCCCCGACGTTCTGGACACCCTCACTACACCTTTAACGTTATGGAACTTGTAATTAATATTTACCAGCTTTTGAACCCGCCACACAGGTGGCCTTAACCTACTTAAGATAAGATTTTAAAATTAAAGAAGCTGCAGAAAAAAAGGTTTAAATGGCTTTAATACAGAGTGTTCAAAATTATTCCAAAAATAGGTAACAATATTTTATTTCTACTACTAATATTGAAATTGCAAGAAAAACCATCTAGAAATGCGAATTACATTAACTCGTAACGAAAAAGTTGTAGTCGGTGGGATTCGAACCCTCGGAACCCAATTGTTTGTCAGAAGCTTTAACCGCTTGCCTACAAAGGCGCACGCACCATGCTTATTTGTAGCTGCGCTATAAAGTACACGCGACACAGAGGCCTTTCGCGAAAAAGTTCACGCAGAGATGCAGGCACAACACACGTCTATTAAGGATTAGTGTTAATGATGTTTACGTCACTGTACACTGTTAAAAGTTTCAAACAACGACGAAAAAAGTTTTCACCATCTAGGATCTCATATTCTCGCACAATGTTAAATATTTTAAAGCCAATATTTTGTAGTATTCGATTTAGTTTCTGAGATAGGGAAATGGAAATGATCATGGAGGAATGAAATATAAGTATAACTAAACTAGTTGTAAGACAAAGCAAGCAACACTAATCTAAAAAAGTACCAAGCTGCAACGTCATCGCTACGTACCCACAATATCAAAAACACGTACGAAAAGTTCCAACAACATCTCGTAAACGTTGCGCGGTCACCAAAAATGGTTCACCATTTTGGTCGCCACCACGTACTGGGAACGTTACTAGTGACAAAGCACTTTAAAGTTCCTACAGTGGTCTGCAGTACGTTCCAGCTACGCAGTAAACGCAGTGTTATCAGCAAGAAACCACCGTGACAAAAAAAGGGGGCACCTAACATCAGATGGTTAATGTCAGATATGAACGACTAAAGAAAGAACATGATGGAATGACATAGAACATAATTAAAAGGAATTAGAAATATAATCGACAATTTTAACAATTACAGTGACAATATAACTACTGATACCTATATAGTTTTATAAAAATGTAATTCAATATTTGAAAATTCAATTGTCAATACCCAAATAACTGCACCGGTTCACACGGGAACCTGGCTCTCTTACTTGAAGTTTTTATTTTTATAGCCACTTTGTATTTCCATACTTTCTTATTACTTATATTTAATCAGTGTAATTTTGCATAATCAAATGTGCGCGGATCCAACCCTGTGTATACAGTGCTTAGATATGTGTGTTTAAGGCCGTTCGCGGGGATTTTTAATTTATGTATCTTTCGCAGTGAACAACTCATTAGCCAGCGGGACATGCCCCAAGCCATAGGTGGGCGAACCACTCCTAGTGCCTGTGGCGAAGTCAATTTCGCTATACGACGCGTTAAAGAAAGCGCCTTTTCCGTCGTATACCAAATTGCGAAGCAGCCGCGTCTATTCGTGACGCTCCTTGTGGGTACGTGACGTCAGCCGTTATTGAGACGCCAACTATCAGCCAGGGGTTTTCCGAACCGGGTGTGGTAATTTTCCATGCGTCGCACCTTTCAAGTGTGGATGATGCAATTCTAGGGTGAGCCTTATGCGCAAAACCACAATTCGCAGGCGACGAGGATCAGAAGGTATCAGACCAGCTTCCTGTTTTTGGCAAATAGTGATCCTTCGTAACCCCGGCTAGGGTATTATGAGAGTGTACTAAGCTGGCAAGGTATACAAATGGCACAAGTAATTATTAAAATTCTAAGGCGAACGATATGTATGCCTCATTTAAGTTGTCCTGACGGAGAGGCGTAACCAACGTATCGTTGCAAACGTGACACCTGGCTATCTACGAATTATATTTTGGATGTTAAAATAAAAGCTTTTTAATGTACCACCCCATGGACTAACGCAATTGATATTTGACAAAACATAGAAACTATCTTAAAAGTGTAGTTTGGTCATATGATGTTGCCTTAAAAAATTGGGACAATTTATTGAGGACCTTTAAAGCCGCAAATTCGGGCATAGCACGTAAGCTCGGAAGTATTTTCTTATTTCCCCAAGCTGAATCCGATAAAATGTTTCGAACAGAAATATCAGTTTCAGTAGAAGGATTAGTGATTTTACAGTTTATATAGGGAAGGTTAGGGGTACTTATGTTATAGCTAACGCTAAAAATGGAAAACAGAAGTTTCTTGAATAATATAACTTAGTAGTATGTTTGACGGTATACGCAACCTAAGAAAATTTTATAATTATAGTTATGAATAAAAATGAAATGGCAATGTAAGCGAAAACGAGTCGCGATTTATGATAGGGTAAAAATTTAGTCATTTACGTCGACCGACAAATTGGGCACAGCGGACTAAATAAAAGCACTTTATGAGCGCGCAAGAGGTATACTCTACAAGCTAGTGTTATCTGCGCAGCATAGACTATGCAAAAGCCACGTTGATCTTCAGCTAAATGTATCGTTGAAATTTTGCTCTGCTGCGCACATTCGCAGACAGTTTTTATAAAAATCTGTGAACATGTAGCCTTTTAATTATTAATTGTAGTACACGGAGGAGATAAAGAAACTTAGAAACATATGTCATATTTTTCTACCTCCATGCTCATCCTATCTTTCCGGTGAACAAGAAATTAGAAATTTAAGATGAGGAGCACATTTTTTGCTTCTGACAATTAATTGCAAATCTAGATATTCAACTTACACTCTTTAATAGGTTTATTCTTCAGACTATCGGTTTCTCAACCAAAAATGTGAATTTTGATTTCCTCTATAAGACTACCCCAAACTATGTGTTTGCACCTTTTTCAGCTCCCTAAGAAACAAGGCATGCGAGTTGAAAGAGACCAAATTGAGGAAAGATAGGAGGTGGCGAAATGTTATCAAGCTCAGTAGGATCTAGGACGTGAAAATTAATAACTAACTAATAATGAGTGCATCTAGCAGATCCAACAAAATCAAGAAATTTAAGCTTATGTAACTACTCAGATTTTACTTAAGATTGTAAACGTATACAGTCTGCAAGATTTAGAGTTTTTGTATCGACAATCCAGCGATTAGTTTTTTCACCTCTGAATAATTAAGCCAACAAAGGAATGTCTCGCGCAGGAGAAGATAATGCAACTATAATTAAAACGTGATGGTGTCAAAATCCATTAGTTCCAGTTAAAGATAACTGTTTCGAAATCAGTGTTGCTTTTAAACTTGTTGCGAAGGCGGTAATACAAGCAACGCATTTCGAGATTCGGTAGAGAACTTTAAAAGGCGAGCAAACCAAAATATTGGGTAAACGCTGATAAGACCTTATCTTGTTTGGTTGTGTGCACAAGACAAATCAGACAATACTACCACTTGCAATTTCGTTGTAGGTAAACTTATACGTAAGCATATGAGTAAACGCTGTGTCACAACGAAATTTAAATAATTCTTCGAGAATGTTAATTGTGATTAATGATGAATATACAAAGTGCATTCAAATGAAGAAGCATAAATGATATTAAAACGAAAGTAGTGGTGTAGAAAAGCATTTAACTCGGATTCGTGGCGAGAAATAGTGCGGGAGTTGAAACAATGAAAAGTGGCACCATATCTCATTATAATAGTAAAGAACTACCTACACTAACGACACATTGAGGTAGAAGATAGAATATGAAATGATAGAAGGAGTCCCACAAAGCTCCATACTTGGCCCGCTATAGTGTAACATCTGATAGAGGTAACTACTAATAGTATCTTACAGATAATATCCGAATGGATGGATGAAAATGAAGTACAGCTGACTCCAATTAAAACAGAAGGCGTGATACTAATTGGTAGGGAAAGATGCCGACCAATAGAATTTATGTTGGGTCAGAAGAATATCAAACCTCAAAACTTGCTAAAATATTTGGGAATAATCTTTTACCAACGGCTGAAGCAGCTAACCTTTGGAGGCCATGTAGAACGAGTTAGCGCCAGAGCAGTGGAGATAGCTACTGCTCTGAGAAGAATTATGCCCAATGTGGGGGACGGAAAACAAGGAAAAGAAGAGTAGTAGATGCAGTGGTCCAATCGATAATGGTGTACGCTATGGAAAAAAGCGATGATGCTCACAAAAGATAAGCAACAGATGGAACGGGTGGAACGAAAAATGGCAATCAGAATATGCAGCGCCTACAGAACTATCTCCAAAGAAGCTGCTGAAGTAATAGCGGGTATACCACCTATTGACCTATATTATTATACGCGGAAAGCTACAGAAAGTTGCATATACTGTGGTGAGAGAGATACTGATGAGCACAAGATCGGAATTGGAAGGGAGGCAGCGGTTGAAAATATAATAGACGAAATGCTATCGGGCAAAGACAAGTGGACAGTTCTACAACAAATAGTAAGCAAGAAAATGAAGCGCAAAGAAGCCGCTGAAAGAGAGACTAAAGCAAGGTGAAGAAACTGAAGAAGGAAGATAAAGAATGGTGACAACCAGAAGTAGTAGTAGTAGTATTATATTCAAGGGTAATACCACAAGTAGTGGATATATTTTTGACAAATATTGTGCCGTTTCAATGTAAATTATTGCGTTTAAATTTCAAGAAACAAAATCATATCAAAAATGTCACGAGCCGAAGGCGAGTGAAATTTAAGTGTGATTTTGTTGAGTGAAATTTGCAATAATTTCTATGGAAATGGCAAAATATTTAAAAAAAAAATATCCACTTCGAGTGGTATTTGGGACGACTATTTAACAATATTAATACATAACGATTCACTTTATTGAAAAATAATCCGCTAAGGACAGAACATCGTTGCTAAGCGATATTTCGCAACAAGACTATTTAGTTTTTGAGTGCGTACATTGTTTTGTGAATATTTTGCATGGTGCCCAATATTCACTTATAATACCATGAGTAGTCAAAGTTATGTCGACTATTTTTGCGGTGGTGTCACGAATGTCCATTGCGCTTTGGTACGATTAGGACGAGTGCGATAGCACGAGTCCTAATCCAAAGCGCAATGGACATGAGTAGTGATACCACCGCAAAAATAATCTACTTAACTTTGACTAAGAATGGTATTCGAGGGACTATTTAATGAACTAAACTACTTTTTCAAATTAGTTTTCAGTAAATCTAGCAACAAACTACGCAATTTCTATAGTAACAGAACACTAATATTGACTTTTTCTAATAAAAATAGCATTTGTTAAAAATAGTCACTTGAATACCTTCTAGGAAGATATATCCGCTGATATTTTTTTGATTGTTCAAGAAACGTCAGAATTCTGGATTTTCATTGGTTACTTTTGGACAGATGACAGGTGAATTGAATAGTCAGTGATATACTGCTGTTATTGGTTGAAAAACGCAAATGTCTGCAATATGATTGGCTTATATGTTATAGTGTTGAATAGTCATCATAATATACACCGTGGTGCTTAGATATGTCACAATTCTCGTTAAAGTATAAAAATATAAAATATAAAAAATACAATGCATTTACAGAAATAGTCATCTACAGAAAAATACAGTAAAAACAAAATACTATAGTCAATAAAACAAGACAGTCTTAATTTTCCACAAATCTGAAATCGGAAATTTCATAGTAGACATTGACCAGAAGATGTTTTTTAAGCTTAACTTTGAAGAGTTTTGTTGGGGTATTTTTTAGAGTACTAGGGAACGAAATATATAATCCGAAATTATTTCGGTTAGTGGACGTTAATCTCTGCTGCGGAACCTGTATGTCGCCTCGACTGCGGGTGTTGTAACCATGGGCATCGCCGTTTTTTGTATAATCACCATAATGTTCTTTTATGTGTACTATATTACAATATAGTATTGCTGACGATAGCGTTAATATATTATATATTTTTAACAATGGTTTACAACTGTCTAACTGACTCGCCCCCCCCCCTCCCACAAAAACTCTCAAGGTTATTTTTTGTACAATGAGTTTTTTTAATATGTGTAGAGGTACCCCAGTTTATCAGACCGTACGTACCATTACACTATGAAATAATGTGTGGTATGCAATAATGGCAGCATATAAGTTTACTTGTCTAATTATATAGATCGTTCTCGATAACTTAATTGAAATATTGTCAAGATGTGCTTGCCAAGTTAGTCTGTTATCCAAGGTAAGGCCTAAAAATTTTACGGTTTCACAGATATTTTGTTTATTTGAAAATAGTAAAATGGTAGTTTTATTTTGGCTTAAACAAAGCTTATTTGCCTGAAACCAATCTGAGGCTTGGTTGACAATGTTGGTTTGTAATTGATCTACTAGAGTTTCATCTTCTATGTGGTTTGCAAAGGTCGTATCGTCTGCAAATAAAGTTGTGAAAACTGGGATGGCATTAGGCAAGTCGTTAACATAGATTAAAAATAATAACAACGGTCACAATACACTTCCTTGTGGGATACCATGTTGAATTGAAGGCAGCTGGCTATACTTACCTTTGCAAAATACACATTGAGCTCTATCAGATAAGTAGGACGACATTAGTTTTAAAGCTACTCCCCTGCAACCGTAATACTCCAGTTTATCAAGTAAAATGCTTTTTGAGACACAGTCTTGATTAAATCAAGAAATAGTGCAAAGGCAAATTTTTTATTTTCCAATGATCCTGTTATATAATTAATGAGATTCAGCACGGCTCCCGACGTGTCCCTTCCTTTTCTGAACCTAAACTGTCTGTCCGTAAAAATATGGTTGGTTTCAAAGAAATTTAGAATTCGAACTGCAATAATTTTTTCTATAATTTTGGCTAAAATGGGGAGAAGTGCAATGGGGCTACAATTCGATCTATCATCAATTTCAACCGATTTATATAATAGTAATTTATTATACAAGAGGATAAAGTTAAATTTTATCCACGAGTGAATCGTTTAATGTCGAGACGAAGTCGAGACGTTAATGATTCAAGATTTTTTCTATAGCAAGAACTTTTAACAATTTCAAAAGAAAATAAGGACAGTCAATCACATTTCAAAATGTCAGTAGCTAGATTGGGTTGCTACGATAATACGAAGCTGTCATATTTAATTTAAACAAAAGTCAGACAATTAAATTACTTTATCTATCCTTGATGTTAAAGTGCTACTTTATCTACCCTTGCTGTTAAAGTAAAACTTGACCTTTTGTTTTGAGTTGATAAAAGCACACTTTAACATGTGGCTTGTTTCAATTTATTAGGAAATATGCCCGTGTTTAATATGATGTTTGCAATATGAGCTATCGGGGCAGATAAACATAAAACAATTTCTTTGTACATACAAACCGATTGATTATGTAGGTCTAGTGATTTTGACCTTTTTAATGCCTTTATAATATCTTGTACTTCGGATTCCTCAACAGCATATAAGAAGAGTGATTGTTCATTGTTTATTGGTAATTTCTTTAGATAAACGCTGTGAGTGTACTTTGATGGGGGATACTTGATAATAAATCGTCGGCTACATGCACAAAGTGGTCGTTGTGAGATTCTGGGGAAATCACACTTAACACTCCCTTGCTATTGATATTATTTACACCTTTTTTTATTATTCTCCATATTGCTCTTTGTTTATTATCAGACTCCAAAATTTGTTTACTGATTTTTTCAAGATTTTTTGTTACTTATTCGTATTTTTTTTGTTTAAATTCAGCCGATAGATGATCATTATTTTGCAAGTTCAATTAAAAATATTTCCAAGACGATTTATTTCTCCCTGGCCGAAACTATTTCTGGATTGGTAAATATAGAGGCATTTTTACATTTGTTATTTGTATTTTTTTAATGGGAGGAAAAGATCAATCGTGATAATATGAAAACCCTTTATAAAAAGCATTAACTGCACAGTTTGGGTCAGACTCTCTAAATAATTCTACCCAATCTTCAGGTAAGAGGTAATTTGAAAATTTGATTGTATTTCTAGAACTTTGATTTGGTACGGTTTTGTAAACAGAGGTCACTCGTTTTGGAATGGTGTTAAATTTAATTATTTGAGATTGATGATCAGATAAAAGTAACGCGAAACTTGGTTCCAGGATGTGGAAGAAAATGGGGTGAGGTTGGTAGATCCTCAAAGGGAATCCAACACCTCTTCCTCTTCTATACGAAAAAAGATAAATGATACTAGTGGATCTTTTAGTCAAAATAAGAAGGTTATGCCAAACATACCCTAGTACAAATCTGTAGCGCTAATGACTTACAGCCCCTAAAGGCCAAGAAGAAAACGTATATTTTGTTTGTGAAGATCAGAAGTGAAACTAACTGTATATGAAAATATAAAAAAAATATGTCACACTTAACAGCATATGGAACCTCGACGACAAAAATTGTCAATTAAAAGTCAAATTTAATTGTACAGTGTAATTAAAAATGTCGTATGTAAGGAAAAGACAATGTTAAAAATTACGAAGGGTCGACTATATCTGTGGTCATGTAACATAGCAACGTTGTTTGTTTTATTGTCGGTGCAACGAGAGAAAAGCTTAGAGAAAATAGAGATGCAGATGGATTCGTGTTATACGTTTAGCAGTACCGAAAAGTATTATTGGTGACATTGTCGGCCTATGTCAAATGTGAGGATAGCGGCTCAGGTTTTATGTTAACCTGCGTCAAATAACAAACAAAAAGTACTGCTAATCTCTAATTTGACATAGACTATCAGTGCCACCAACAATACACTTCAGTACTGCCAGACGTAGAACAGAAATCTCTCGTTGTCCAGACAATAAAACAAACAGTTTTTAACCTATGTACACCAGTTCCGCGTACACACTATAAAGGTACATATATAAAAGTATATAAATATTTATGGTAGTACTGCTTCAAATTCCCAAACTTATTTCTTTACGTACAGTTCGATTAATAATCATGCAATTTTTCTCAGTAGTTGCAAGAACGTTTAGGTATACATTATTAAAAAAATAAAAACTTGTTTTCAAATTTTAAAGAATGGAATTTTGAAAACATCACAATTTTCAAAAGATACCAGAAAATTCAATCTCGATTTTAATATTTGGCAAGATAACGATTTGCATTGTCGAGACCTATCACTAAAGAGAAAATATCTACATTTCTTAGGGCCGGTTCTGCAATGCACGCATATACCCAGGCTAAGCTATCCGAGGTATAATTGTCATAGTTTACTTTGGTCAACAATCGTTTCTAGGGTATTTATTCCCCCGATAACTTTATCCTTAGTTTGTAGAACCAGCCCTTAGTAAAAAAATTGAAAAATTGTATTCCCACTATCATTATTTGAAAACTAGAGATTTTAAATAAAACCGGAATGATAACGTCTAGATACTGTTCTAAGGTGGTGCAATTTCACATTTCTTTCTAGAATAACCTGGGAATGGAAAAACTATTTTTTTCTATTCACATACATTTTGATATTACGAAAACTTTAATTCGGAATTGTGTAATCATCAATTATACAATTTCAGAAATAATTGTAAACCGGTGTTTATTTACATCTTATGTGGACGTACTCAATGAAATCATTTAATATTCTTTCATTATCTTTATTATCTTTTACATTTCGGTGTCAAGGACTATACATACCGAGCGAGAAGTGCAATGGAGGTAATAGGTCGCACGATACTTCAATTAAGCTCTCTCGCATTCAAACACACAACACACTCAACAACCCTAAGCCTAACTTACAATATTAACTTTAACTAATGAGTTCAAATAAATTTCCGCTCCGAGAAGGTTCTCGGCTACAGACAGATTTGAACCCATATACACCTGGTTGCTAAACGGCCTGCTAACCCACGCTATCACCCAGGTGATCTTGAATAAAATAAAATAAGTTTTTTACAATAAGGAGTTCAAAAAATATCAATAATTTATTGAGGTAAATAGATATTATTTATATTAGAGGCAATAGAAATTATGGAGAAAACATACTAAAATAAACTCGTACAATTAACAAGATTTGGCTAATTAACAAAAGCAAAACTACTAGAAGAACCAACGTTTGAATTGCAAAGAAAAACCTGTGTTATAGACAAATTAAAAATAATAAACAAAAATGATAATGAATACTGTAATTAAACAAACCATTGCAGAAACTTGTAAACAAACATGCATACAAACACAAACATAAAAGAGCCATAAAAAATTATTAGAGTCGGAGGAAGTGGTATGGGTTTACTTCTAGCCAACTGCACGAAAATATTCAAGTATGAGCAAACATGTCTGCTAATACCCACGTATTCCATCTAAGCAAGCACTTCTCAGCACCATGTAAATTCCATCTTCATCAAGGACTTCTCACCGCAACGTTAGCACTAGAATTACATAGATATCCGGCGTGTACTAACATTTGTAATCGCGTCGCTTTTGCAGCATAACCGCTCATATTTGGCTTGGTGTAGTAAGATGCTTAAAATAGTATATTAAAGTATGAGTGGATAACAATGTCTTTAAAACACGCGCGAGTTTTCGAGCACGACGGCGTAGCCGGAGTGCTCGAAATAGAGCAAGTGTTTTAAAGACCAGTTATCCACGAATACTTTACGCTATTTTTTATTATACCTGCAATACTGGAAATAAATTAAGCACTAAAAACTTAGAAATAATTTTTATCGTGATAAATCGAGAGAGCTACTATAGTTACGAGAATTTTTTACGTTTTTGTAGCATCCACGTCCGTTGTTGCATTCAGTCGTTTCCTTGACAACCTTTAAAGCTCAGCGAGCTTTAATCGCCTGTTTTCGCACGCTCAGCCGTGCTTTAAACGGCGATTCTGATGCAGGTATAATAAAAAATATGTTTTTGAGTTTCAGTAAACATTTGAGATTATTCAAGAGACTGAAAAACTTACTAAAGGTAATGGACATACAATTTCTAAGAGAGGAAATAATACTAAATACTTTCTTGCTGCAATTGTACTTGTTTAATATATTGTTCAGCCTTAATATTTCCCAATTAAACATAACTATAGGTAATCATCTGAATAATATTACTAGAAAATGTAAGAGACTATTTTTCTTTGAACATTTCCACCAATCAAATATTTGTATTTTTTCAATTTCGTCCAGTAACAATCCAGTATTAGTGAATATTTGTAAATATACAAAATTTAAACATTGACATATTTGAAAATTTTCAGCAATCTTTTACATCGAAAATAGGTAAAAAAGTGGATTTGGACGGAAAAGTGAATGTAAAAAAAAGTCTTCTGGAAATAGTCTTGCATAATAAATAATAACATATAACTGAGAAAATGAAGACGAAAGAATTTGAAGACCATATTAAATTCGTTTTTAGAAAACCAAATGTAACCAAACCAAAAATTAATTAGCCTAATATGCTTACATATGTTATGCTGCTTAATTAAAGTAGAAAACCTATGTGCCTGAAAGTTTTAAATACAACACGTATACACCTACCTAAAAAAAAGCAATAGTTTTATGGAGGTGTGCTGGCGATGTTTTTGCAATTTAGCCTCACGGTATTGATGATGTTGAAACGGGAATCTAACAACATTGCCTTAATTGTTTATTTTAATAATTTATAGCCACTTCGCGCAATTTTGCAATTTTAATATTTGAAAAACGTTTATCTGCAATAGTCTATTCTTACATACTTTCATTTTTGAGACATATGGAAAAACTCGTGGTGAATGGTAAACCTGAAAGAGTAAAGACGCCAACCAAAACGCTGAGTAGAATTGACTAAAGATTTAGTCGGAAGAGATTTGACAGAAGCTGCTCATATGGTCACTAATCGACAGAGATGACGAAACGTAGTAAGAAGAACTTTTAATAATTTCCAAGTTCATTGAAAAGGTCATAACACACTTGTCAGGATGTGGTGACGAAGAAGGAATTTTGAATATAGATAGATTTAACTTGGGCGCCAATACTCATATATCCGGCAGAATCATGCAGCGGTTTTGCTTGTGCAATAATTTTAACGCGATGTTGAAAGTGAAGTGTTTCACCACGAAAACGCACTTGTATTATCGGTGACCGTGAATAGTTTGAATAAAATATGAAAGCTACACGAACAAGGTGTAGCAAGCTCATTGAAGCGTCGCCTCCTCCGAGCGCGGTGCAAACAGTGGATTTGGGTACCTACACGTAAATATACAGGTTGGTAGCATTCACCTTTTGAGATCTGCAACCATATCCGATTGCATTATATTGCGTCTCAACCCTGTGAGGCGATGAAGTGCGCGCCGCAAGGCCAATCTGAGCACGTGTATCATATTAAACGCCCCAAGCCGGACTTTTATGCAGTAGAATATTTGCGTATTAGAGACAGTTACTTTGGAGTCCTCTTAATCTTATTTAAATAACAATATATTCTATATACAGTTATTCAATTAGTATGTATTTGTTTGAAGTCAAAGTTACATGTCACCATTTTAGTTTTGGCATATAGTGGCTTTTCTTAATTACGGCTGGTATACAAAATAAAAGAGTTTTTTGTGTACTGAGCTAGCTAGATGAACACAAGCGACATGAAATACGTGTTATAAAAATTAAATACAACGGCTTGGTTGCGAAAAGCCGCATTAAGAGGCGAACAGTTTTATTGAAGTAAAAGGAACTCCATCAAATTTGCTCTACAGACAAGATAACGCACGCTGTTATCTTGCTTTGATACGATAATCACACGAACATTAAATACTGTTTTCTGCTACCGTTTGAAAAGGTTATTTGATTTTAATATTCACATGAGTTAGGAAAAGTTGAACTTTACCATTCAAGTGCGGAAAAATTAAACCAAGATATCATTCAGTAGCAATGATATGTGAAGCATTTTTGATGCAGCTATTAACGCAAAAAGTAGCAATACGTTAAAATGACAAATAAATATCATATTCCAAATTATGAAAATATCGATTTTAGCGTCTTTTTTAAATTGCAATGGAATCTTGTGTGCTTTTACATTGTAAATTCAAAATTCTCATTTGCAGTATAGGAAACAACGTTTTTTATACATACCGTATAATCATAAATATTAACATTTCAGCTATGAGATAAATATTAAAGACAGCTTTTGCGAAGTCTTCAAGGTTATTTGCCCTAAAAATAATTTTACAAACATAAAAGGCTTTCATTGTTAATGTTTTGAAGGAAGTTTATCTCGAGACTTTTTTTGGGAATATGTTCGAGATGACAGAAACGACATTTGAAGAGATACACAAAACTACATTAATGTCAATGTCAATATGATCAATTTCGCTATTATGTTATTACGCTATTTAATAACAATTTTAGTTGTTAAGCACACCTCAAATATAATAAACTGTATTAAGGTGTCACGTAATAAGTTGACAGGTGGAAATGCCGTTTCACCGCAACGAATGGGCAGAAAACCTGCATTCTTGAGGTCTTGACCAACCTTTTCTCACAAGTCTATCATGGCATAGCTGTCAGCGAAACCAGCACCATTAACACGTGCACAAAAGCAAATTGGCAATTCTATCACGAATTGCTACAGTACACTCATCGGATATGCATTAACATAAGTCATGTCCAAGTATCGTGATGAAACGTAACGGTTGTTCTTTACGCCCTTCTCTTCACGTTTTGTACGTGTGGGCGGCAAGACACCTGTAGGTACCGCCAGTCAGCTAACAAGATCTTCACTTCTTGCGCGGCCGAGGAAAAGAACGAAAGTACAAGACCATTCTATGGCGTAGAGAGCACGAACTTTAGCATCTCTAACGGTGCTTTACTTTTGCTCTCGACCAGACGAGATGAAGTGATCCACGACTTGCGAATTAGTTAGGTGGTTAGATGTTGCTCGATCTATAAATCCTGCCGTGGACGGCGTGGATGTTTGCTTCGAACGAGATAATTGTTACTGTTATTTTCGGCTCGGAGAGAGTGGGCAGAATGTGATTGGTGTTGGATTTAAGTATTGATTTAGATGGGCTGGGATTAACGTTGTTATTTAAAAGTGCACACATGAATTCGAAACGGGACTTCTGTCCCACTACTAAGTCGGGACGGCTACCATATGGGGAAAGTGTAGTTCGGAATTACGGTACTTTATGGATTTGATTTTCTGACTTGACATTTCCATATACCAATATTGCACGAAAATAGTCAGCTTTTGACTAACAGTAAAATTCTAGCTTTTATTACAGTACGAAGCTTTTTCAAAAAATCAACCCCTGATCAAATTGGAATTGGAATAGAAATGTAGTCGAAAAGTGATATTTAATTTTTTATGCTGAAGATGTTCGGCGATTGCAGATTTGTATGCGAATGTAAGCTGCTCATAAAAACGCATGTTCCAACTGGGCAAATGGTGCAGAATGTTTAAAAATGGAAGACAGGGTACAGCGCATACCGCATCGACTGAGAGCAGCATGACATGTGTACAAGGTCGGATCGTCGTGTATGAATTCGAAAAGTTTCAGAAATTGTTGGTGCAAGTACAAGTTTTTTCATACTGAAATTTCTGTGCATACATTCTTCAAACAACAAACACAAACATTTTCTTAGCAAGGTGTCAATCGCTTGGTGACATAGCGAGATTAGTACCTTCATGCACATGACGAATTTTTGTAATTGTCTTTGGAAGTTGGCAGTCGCCAGCGGGCTCAACCCAAAGTGACACGTATGAAATCGCCATACCGCGAGTTAAATAAGAAACGGATTGACGCCTTGCAGTAAATATAATTTGCTGCCTAAAGTGTTTGTGGGCTACAAATCACTGATTTCTCTTTAAGTAAGTGTTGTTTTAATCGTGTACAGAACAAGTACGTAAATCACAAAGCCGAGGAAAGGTTTCGTGATGTATATTTGATTATGTGACGTCAGCAGATAGAGTGGCACCAGTGCTAGAAGCCAGGAACTCCCCGCAGTTTTCGTGGGATAGTGATGCCGTTTAGATTTAGCCTTTCTAGATTCTTGGCGTGTCTAAAGTGTCTCAAGATTAACAAAAGCTTTTCCTAGAAATGTCAAGGCAAGACTTTATTATTCTAGATCAAAACTTACAGAATTCTAGGCAATTTTCAAGACTCTAGATTACCTAATCCCTGTTCACCGAATAGAAATATTTAGACCAAATTAATTAGCGCACACCAATTTCAAATGAGTAAGAGCAGTTTGATCCATGTATGCGCTTGTTTGTAAAAAGAGATTAGTACGTTGTAGGTAATATGCATTTTTACTCTCATACACTAAGTACTAAGTACAAAGTTTCAATAAAAATTTTACGTAATCCTATCAATTAAGAAGGTTTACTTATATGTACTGACCGACTCTGACGGTCACCATAAATGATAAACACTTCAGATTATAGTCCAGCTATTTTCCCATTCTTAAAAAGTTTTCTAGCAATATTTCTATTATTCCAAAGAATACACTGGCAAACTAAAATATTAAATACTCAAAACAAAATAATAAAATTCCTTCAAAATCTATGCCAACAAAAACTTAGATGTGTTTAAAAAAGAATATAAAATTTGAAAAGAAAATCTCACTTCTTATTATAATAACATTACAATTGGTATGCGTTACAGATCATGCAATTAATAGAAACTCATATAACCAAAATTCAGAGAAAAATAGCTGCAAAAATGAAGTTGCCATCTTTCTCAACTAATAAAACTCTCAGAAATATAATGCGTAGTATCCCGTAGGATGCGCGCTCTTTTAAAATAAATTATTTGGTTAATCAAGAGCCTTAGAAACAATTTCAGGTCGTGATATCTAGATGAGATAATAACAAGACTTTTGAATCTATATTTGGATTTAGTAAAATCTTGTCTAGAAATTTCACAAGGCAAGATTTTACAAAGTCTGCTTCATCTAGACGGCGACAATAAACATTTATGACACACTCCAGTCCAAGGGCCACGCTGCAGTTCTCAGCCCCGCCCCCCATATTATAAGATGCCTGATACAGGAAATAATTGCAGTTTAAACGATAAGTGTTCGCCAGCTTTTATGTATCGAATAGCGACGCCAGACTCGATGCAGCTTAATATTCAAATATAAAAGACAGTTATGTCGGCGCTATTTCAATTTTCTATTGTTTGCCTGTAAATGCATGTAGCCATGCACTAGGTATCGCGCGTTAACAACTTGCTTGTATTCTAAACTAAGGAATAGCTATTTATATTAGGTTTTGATCCTGATTTTTTTATGGTTGTATGTGTTTTAAATGTTAATATATTTCTACTTATGTGCGTAAGCAAAGAATATTTTTGCGCGTGTTATTTGAAGTTAGTTTTAGCCCGAAAACACTACAAGTGCAGGCCAGCTTCCTGTTTAAGCAGATATTGACACTTCCTATCTATGAGTTGGAATAACGTAAGATGTTTATGTATACTGAGCTACCTAGGTAGATAAACAGGGAAAACAATTTATAAAAATACTGAGGTGTACGAGACATCTAATTCAAATTTAACGTCCCGACGGAGGGGCTACCAAAAGACTAATTGCAAATAATACCTTGTGGGTATACTACTATACATCAGGTTTAGAAATCAATGAATGAGATACATTCTACGTAGTGTGGTTTTAAAAGAGCGATGTAAGTAGGGAGTGTGAATTGAATCGTAAATAAATGTATAATTCGTATATAACCTTCATGCACTAATTTCATTCTGTCGATTTATTTATTTCACACTTCTCTTTTTTCCTATTTGAAATACAGGGTCTTCGATTTCTGGAATAATTGAGTGGTTTTCTCCTTACTGTTTCCACTTACTTACACTGAGTATGTTACTTTAGAAATTAATTCTTTTTTCTGTTTTTCGAACTGTGCGAAGCAGGTGGACATTTAGATACCTTAGATGCCCTTTGTGAATGACGTATTAGTAGTAGTAGTAGTAGTAGTATTTTTTATTCATCATCATATACACCGTGGTGCTTAAATATGTCACAATCCTCGTTAAAATATAATAAATACAATGCATTTACATAAATGAAACAGTTATCTACAGAAAAATACAGTAACAACAAAATAATATAGTCAATAAAACAAGACAGTCTTAATTTTCAACAAATCTAAAATAGTAGACATAGTAGACATTGGCCAGAAGATGTTTTTTAAGCTTAACTTTGAAGAGTTTTTTTGGGTATATTATTTATTATTACCGTGGACGACATATCAAAGCTTGTGAAAACTAAAAAATTTTCACATATAATCTCATAAGAGCCTTAATTCTTTCCGGAAATTTTTTTGAGTGCCTCCCAACAACGTCGTATTAATTTGCCCGAGCGGGACGCGAGGGCAAATTAGGACGTTGTTGGAATGCACGAAAAATAATTTCCGGATATGAATTAATGCTCGAATGCAGATTCGGTAAGAAAATCGTAACGACACAAACCCTCACAGTTAGGTTGGTCTACATACCAAAAATTTCCAAGAAATTTTTGTTGTTGTCTTGGTTACGGCTCGTGAACTAATTTTTCTATTGGTCATTAATGAGTGTCGTACGATTTTCCATCAAACTTTCTATGGCAGATTAATCCTTCCGATAACTTTATAAGTGTATATTGCAAGAGATAATACTCCCTTAGAGTACAGATAAGGTAGCTCTCCTTGCAGTAATGGTCCTTTGCGAGAAATCTAAGAACTCCATTTTGTCAGCCTAATTTTTATTTTAGAAAATTATCTCACAGGGCCATTACTAATATTTCTTTCTTTTATTCTATCACCAAATGTTGTACCTCGTCAAGTAAATTAGTACGTGTAATTTCGCAGTACACTGAGTAAAACTTTAAAGGAAAATACAAACAACCCCTGAGTGAATGCATACTTTTCAACGAACAAGAAGTTGAAAGGGAACGAATAATTTGCGAGTTTTTCTAAAGAATATTTTCCGAGACGCATGCGCATGCTGTGTGCAACACAAGCTGCGAGTTTTAAGTGTAATAGCTTGTTATCGGCACAAATAGTTGTTAAATCGTACTTCCATAATTGCATAAAAAATTGATTTTTCCTACATTGGTAGTTTAGGAATTCGAACAATTTGAAGAATTTAGAAATGTAGGTCGCTTAGGTGTTATTTCAGCACCGCATAACAATGCAACCAAGTGCAGTAATAAATCTACTTAGCTACGTTACTTCACATATCTCGCTTATTAATTCCGTTAGGTGACAACATAATAACAGAAACATCTCTTGTAATTTTTTATAAATAAAAATAAACAGTACTGATTGCTTTTGCTTATCAAAGTGTGTTGTATCAGCCTCCTTAACGATCAAGAATAATTAATGCACTCGTTATCGGTATTTGAATGTCTTACCAACATTGAATTGTAATTAATGATGGAAATAATCAAAATCACTTTTACTTTTTCGTATCTAAAATTGAACATGCAAATTAGTATACAATCTCTCGGATAACGACCCCTAAATATTCATTTCTCTTCTCGAAAATTAATATTTCTGTTTAATCAAAACTTTCATTAATTAGTGCGTACTGCTCCTCTTTCATTTAACAGTTGCTTTCCAAAACACCATTGTTCCAAGCTTAAAATAGCAATACCATTTCAAACGGTAAATAAGGAATTGTTCTGTAATATCAACAATTTTTGAAGATAACACTGCTCTGACTCATATTCGATTTATTCTACAAAGCTGTGTAAATTTGGAATTGTGTAAATTCATCATAATTCTGAAAATGTTTATGCATTAGTAATTATAAATAAATTTGAAAGCAAATACAACGCTCAAATTAGTATAATTATCATTGTTAAAACTTAAGCAATCAGAGCACCTCCCAAAGCTATATTTCAAGCTCCAATAATTTATTATCATTCCGTTGTTAATTAAATAAATTTGGAACACTTTCAATGGTTACATTAGCTGCTATACTATTTTTACTGGAATTGGCCAGTAAAGTTCACGTAGGTGCTACCTTGAAACGTTGTTTGGGCGAGCTAATGGTTATAGTTTCCATAAGTACTAATAAGCCATGTTTATTATTCCCTTTGATAACGTCATTGTTCTGATAGTTCGCACAATTGTTTAGAAATGAAACACAGGGAGATAAGATATTATTCTAATTTACTGGATATTAAACTACGTATAGAACTTTCTATATTCTTTTCTAGGTGAACTATAAGCATAACCAAAATATAATTTTCTAAAAACACATTTTTCTTATTGAAAATTGATTACATTTCAATATAGCTAACAATGTCTGCGTAATATTACTTATATAAATAATTTACTTATTATTTAAAGATATTTACCGATCAAAATTAAAATTTATAAGTATTCACGCAATAGAATGGCAAACATTTTTTTACGTATGAGTTGCGTTACGTATTGTGGCCCTTTAATTACCTCGTTTCGTTTTGTGCGTTTTAGAAGCTTTTGTCTGAAAAGCTCAACTTTGTACAGTCATCAATATATATGGCTACTTATGCAGTCCGCTGCTGTTTACTTTGTCAACGCCGCCTTGCATTGCTGGGAGTATTAAAACACGATCTTTTGTTGTAAAGGTAACAACGAATCAGTACAGCACACCGAAACACTGAAATCACCGGCAAGTATAGCATCACTCCGAGTTTGTCATTAATTACTGGCGCACTTATGGAACATTATAAATTTCTACGTACGTCGTGGCGTACTATTATTGTCGCCCTGATGCTATATTCGACCTGCGGTATCATCGTAAATTTATAATTGCCCATTAATTTAATCTGACCATAGATCTGTTACCTATTTAAATATTGAACATTGCTATGTGCTAGCTAAGCTCCTACAATTAGTGGAAACAGTAGTGTTGGCTGTATTTGTGGCCTTTGGTTGCAGCTTGGGTAGCGTTTGCGATTGATGCAAGTGCTAAAATTAACTGATATAACATTTTGCATCATCTATCTATCTTCATGTTTATTATGGTTTTGTGTATAACTAATGCAAGTTTTTGAGGTGTCGAACCTTTTTGAACCTGTTTCAGATCGTAGCCAATTGGTTACGCATATTACTTTAGTGAGTTTAAGAGTTCTCGTAAGCTAATGGACGTATGGGTTATAAAAGACTCTTTGGCGCCCCCTGGTAATTTGTAAACCCCTTGCTAATTATAGAAAAAAAAACGCACGCCGTCTTCACTGTAGCTGTTAGACACGCCGATGTCTCCATGTAGCCTGAACGTTTGTTTGGTACGAAATTGGTGGTAATTTATTAAAAATTTCAAAATAAATTGTATAAAGTTAATTATCAAGAACAAACTGTTGACGATTATTTTACCGCATATTGTAGCATTAATATTCTTTTTAACAATAATTCACAGAGTAAAACAAATTGGAAGAGCTCTAGAGTAAAATCCCATTTTTTAGCTAACATAAAAACTTGTATGAAAAAGTTATCCACAATAGAAAACATGCTCAAATAAGAAATCACAGCTGCTTATACATTTTTTAGAAATATTTTTGGATACTTCCAATATAAGTTAAAACGGGAATCCTGTAAACTCTAAACTTTAGTCTAACCACGTGGGGCAGTGGACTAAATAAGCTTCTACTAAATTACTACAGTTTTTATTATTTAATCAATTGCAACATTTGCGTGCGTCTCTCTGTCATGCTATCATCGGCACTTTGTTATTGGCCGTGTCCTTTATAATGCAATGATAAGCAAGTACGATTAGGCGAGTGGTTAAGGCATCTGACGAATAATTGGATTGCACCTCGGAGTGCAGGTTGGAATTGCACTGATTGGGTTTTTTCTTTGCGAATTAATGTAATTCCAAAATTTAGACCATGGTAAAGTGATGATAAACCTTACTTATCAAAGTGTGACTGGCTAAGAACTGTAATTCAAAATATTCAAGTGTTAGTTATAGCACTGAGATATAAACTTCAAATTAGCATTATATTGTCAGTTCCTAAACGACAGTAATTACTACTGCAATAAAAAATAGTTTTACGACTGATAAAAGAATTCAAACGGATATAAATTGGCTTAATCATTAGCAAATTCATAAAATAAGCCTACGGGTATGCCACTTGCTTAATTTAATGGTATGAGATGATAGCTGGAACTGATATTTTCCCGAAATGTTCGTTTTCTACTCAATGTGCCAACCTACCCAAAACAATCGTGAATTGCAGTAGAGAACCGTTGCGCCAGAGATTAATTTGGGCATACTTACTCAAAAAGTCGTCATATTCGTCTGGAAAAACCTGCAGGTGCTCGGAATAAAATAAGAAAGCACGTTTCCTCATTTCCCATTTGACCAACTTCTGCAGAAACATCTCGTGTTATTGTCCTTGTCTCCAAGTTCTCAAGACGCTACAATTCTTTCATTACGCCTCAGTCTCTTCGAACGTCAGCATGCCACCTTAGCCGATTATGCAGTAGGCTTGCGTGCATTTTCCGTTGTTGAGCAACCACTTCCAATACGAAAAGCCGCGATTACGATAAAGTGATTATAATGCAATTATCTGCTTGTGGCATTTGCGAGCCCGCTGGCGCTAGGCCGACGGAAAATATAGGTTAGAGAAATTTTTAAATGCTAAGCACATCTTCAATCACGAGCTGGCAACTGCGAGACAAGCAACATCTACTTAAACGTATTGTAACATTTCCAATAATACTGACGATAAATTTGTAGAACTTAAGATCGTTCTTAGATATTGAGTTAACCAGAATTTGGTGAATTGGAAATAAACACCGAACTCAAAAAATTACTTTTACGTCATCTCAAAAAATTGTGGCCGAGCAACCAAAATCACCAATACAGATTGAACTTCTCAAAAAGTAAATTAACAGGTTAAGATCATTTATTATTTTTACTCGTACTCCAGGAGTTGGAAATAATTTTATACCAATTTCAGTTAAGTCTATTGTAATTTCCTTTTGTTACTCCTATCCAAGCTAAAACTATTTTACGCAACAAATGGAAACCGGGAGTTTCCAGTGTAGGCAAAACATTTAGACAACATAATAAAACACGAAACCAAATTCGCGATGAACTTAAACGAAGAAAAAAACAGAAGAAACGAACCTTACAATAAAGTGTCAGATAGGCATTTCTACCATCGCATTTTTTTTGGAAAATTCAATAGATTCTCTTTTTTTTCTCCCCTTCCTTATACCATTTCAGGTATTCATTATCCTTCCTTCCATTTTTTTCTGTTTGATGTCATTTTCTTCATCTCTTATATTGTTTTGCCCCTTTCTTTTCCTATTTCTGCTATTTGCCTTGCCCATGTCTTCAATAGATTCAAAAACCTTAATGTATTGCATTGTAAGAATCCTGGTTATTTGACACCAAACATGCAATAATTTTACTCTCGTTGGCATTTGTACACCCCTGAAAGCATCTTTACGTACTAATAAAAACTTTATTAAGTTAGAGAAAGCATCCAGACACTTAAATATTGAATTATTTTAGTTGATTTTAATTTTGCAACCATACAGGGAAACAGCCTTGCATATGCTTCAATAATATCGATGCAGCGTGAAACTGGAATCTGGTTCCTTGTCTGGATTGTTTTGTTTTCATGTTTACGTTTATAGCCAGTTTGTTTTTCATGCTTGTTTATTGTTAATTAGACTTAAACGTTGTAATTTAGCCTAGTGGAATGCGCGCTGATCCGATATTATTGTGCGTGAATCGCTTAAATTTGTGATTGTTCAGCGACCGATCGGGATCCTTTGCGGGGCGCTGGGAACTGAAATTCAGTATCCAGCAAATCGCTCTACGTCGAAATAAATGGAAGCGGCTGAAGCCTTAGAGCGTTTAAAGTTTTCTCCGTAAGTTCACGAGCAGCAAGCAGTGCTTGCATGTTCAGCAGGCGCTATGTAAACCGTGTTAAGGGTTAGTACACAATTTCCGAAACAACCACGTAATTTCGTGACGTCCATTGTTGATACCGTGACGTCTGCTGTCATCGCGGTATCAAAGTGACAGTATTATGTGTGGTCAGCATAGGAAAGTTCGCAAATTTTTGGTATAAATAAAAATTCAACTACACTGTAAGTGAAAATGAATCATGCCTTATAATATAGCGAAAATTGAGTAATCTACGTTGATAAATAACTTGAGCAAAACGATGTAAATCAATGCGTTTTAAGCTACCAAAGAAACAGACCAGACTGCATACAGCGTAACACAATCCCTACAAACGCAACGTTGATTCTTAACATACTGCAGAAGCACAGTATCTGACTGCGTATAAACAAGAAATCTTCTAACAACAGTAGAAAAAATTATGTTTGATTTGATCATAACCAACAAACAAATATATCCCAGCCAAATCTTGGAGATATGAACACTTTGGAAAAAGCAACGGACAACCCTCGCCTATAGTGCCCATTTTCACGTTTAAAGATATAACCAACTTGTATTTATATATTTTTGTTAATTAGATTTAATCAGTGTATTCTACCCAAACCGAAAACGCGCAAGGCCGACCCTGTACATACATACTTTTACCTGCTCGCAGGATGGGGAGGTTCTTGACTTGCAAGTTCGCCCTAAAGCAAAATAAACAGAAGCTGCGTCAAGCCTCAAGTAAATAATTCACAGATTAGAAGCCTTGAGTGCGTCGAGACAGCGTTTGCGAGTACAGGGAATTTTTACAGTGTACGAGGCGAGTAAATAAATTTTTGCCACGTCCAGCGGTGCGTCCATTACAGTGACATGATATCAGCAGTCATGAAGGTGTCTGCCAGCCGTCAGAGGACGCGGCTTCCCCGCAACATTAAGTGTGGTAATTTTCCATGCGCCACGCCGGTTAAGATTTTGATGACACAATTTGATGGCAAAACTAGGATACGATTCAGCCATTCCCATGGCCTCACTTCAAGGTTAATTAAAAATATTTGCAGTTTGTAGTGATAAACATTCTCGTCCAACTGTGGTGTGACCCTCGCGTTTAAAGAAGGTGCAAACGTGTGTAAATCGAATCTGGTTTTTATGCGTGCGAATATGAAGAGGGTGGTATTCAAATAAGTACCGGCTTTAGGCAATTTTTAAGGTTGCTCCTTTTTTTTGACGATTGGGTTTTTGACGTTATTTTTTATGCTGTGTCTTTTCATTTATATATTTATGAGCACGTCAACCGCCTAGGTTATTAGTGCGCAGGTACAGTTTTTACATATTATAGTATTGTTACACATAGTTACATTTCATTGAGTTTATTGTTTGTGTTTTGTGTGTTATGAAAGTGTCCGGTTTGTTTAGGTTATGTTTTATCATATATCTTAATTTCTTTTAGAAAGTTTACGATGTTTGTTAAAGAGACAATATTGTATTCTTTTAGGGAGTATGGTATGTTGTGTTTTTGCCTTGCAGTAATATATTAACTGCAGTCAGTGATTATGTGTTTTACTTGAATCAGTACATTGCAGGTATTACAAACCTCCGGGTCTGTTTTCTGTAGGATGTGTTTGTTTGTGATGAGTGTGTCTATAATTAGTGGTCTGGTTCTTACAATTTGTGTTCTTCTATCTTGGTAAGTTGGTCATGCAGAGGTTTCTTCTTAATTTCTCTCAACTGTTTTATGTAGGTGCGAGTACCCCAAGCTATTTCACACGTAAGCTGTTTTAGGATTGTATCCTAGTTTCTTTCATTTTCTTTGAGTTTTTGTATGCGTTCTAAAGTCAATACATTTTTGTAAGCAAGTTGGCTTTTATTATGCACTGTTTGAAGTCAGTTTCCGCCCGAGAACACTACAGGGGTGGACGAGCTTCCTGATTTGGCGGATACTGACATTTGGCAACCACTACGGAGGTAATTAATAAAGAGTTTCTCGTTTACTGAGCCATCTGGGCGTACGAGACATGTTATATAAATTTAACCTATCCACGTGAGAGGCTACCTCATGTCTCGTTATAACTTCCGCAAATCAATCTGACCATGGATCAGTGAAGGCAAAGTTAATCCTAAGAAACAAATTTAAGCCGCAAAGCCCAAATGATACGGTAAAAATTAACGTAAAAACATGAGTACGAAAGCACTCTATCAAGCAATATTACAAGAAAAAATAGAAACAACAGAATTACACATACTGCACGGTAAATAAAATGTGGTTAAAATGGAAATCGAATATAATATCAGCAGCGAAGAAAGCATTGAGACAAGGGAATTAATTAAGAACTTCATAAAAACAAATACTCATTTGTTTGACGATAGGGTAAAAGAACTAGTATTTAAAACAGAAGTCTTTCTACTCATGCAAGCTATGCCGTAGGCTAGTTAGAAAGAACACCAACAGGGAGATTAAAAGTATTAAAGAGAGGTATTAGAAAACGTATAGCAAATATAATAATATAAAATATGAATTACATGGAACAAAGAAAAATATGGAAAATGAGAAATAATAAGAAAAAGAAGTTAGTGAATATGTCAGAATCAGTGACTAGAGCACCTTTAATCCTTATTCACAGACCTTAACGAAACACCTACCACTTGTAGTGGAACCTGATGACAATAACGAGCTAAATGTATCAGTAGACAAAGTGAACGAAATGAGAACTACTTTGAAATCCAGCAAATGTAGGTTCAGGTGGTATACTTTAAAAACCCTTGAAAAATGGTGGATTTTTAATAATTACTTTAATCCATAAATTTTTTTGTAGAATTTAGAAAATCATTTGATTGCATCAAGAAAAAATTCGAATTTAGAAACTGTGTTACCACAATGATTAAAGTTGTTGAAGGCAGTACAGGCAGTACCACCAAGGACCTAACGCAACTAACGGATCTGCTGATTCAATAAGAATAAATAAGGGAATAAGACGAGAGGACTAACTTAGTCTTATATTTAAATGGATAAATGTGTTGAAGCAGCCAGATATAAATAAGACTACTGACAAGAAATATATGTGGATATATCTACTGAAAAACAAAAACAATGGTTATAAGCAATGATCCAAGTAAATTGAAAATAGAAGAGCAAATTATAACTACTAATAAGCAGTAGTATCTGAACAGAGATGCCTGAGAGGCTGTGTCAGGACTCCGTTACTTTGCGCTGATTCTATCCGTCAAGCACGTAAACAAGACTGTGTTTACGTTTTAAACCAATGTAGTCAATGGTACTTGAACGGACGACAGTAAAAACCACTTCTTGAGATGCAGCCTCACATCTCGACAGTATTATGGCTTGGTATAGAAGTGGCGACGTAGTGAATGAATCAAACATTAAATGCAGATTGATTTTATTATGAAAATAGACTAGTATTTATACAAATTAAAAATGCTTAACGCAGTAACAATATCAAAGTTCATATATACAGTTTAATAGGACAAAGTGTTTAAATTACAAAACAGCAGATAAGCAATTGTGCAGGTTTATTTCCTGGTCGAGCGAAGGTCGCCCGTTGAACTCACTGCTGTAGGTCGATATTATGCACGGAGTGCAGAATTGCGTTTTCCTTGGTCTTTAACTCGTACGATTGTGTAATAACACTGGCTTTTAAATTACGTAAATTTGAACTGAAATGTATGGTTTTTAATCTAATTTAAACATATTAAATTTAGTAATTGGTGATAGCAATATTAAATAAATGGGAATTGCATGTAAAAGCCATGCAACTGGATTTCGTAAATTTTAGAAAATGAAATTTATGTGTGTTTAAATCAAGTTTAAACATATCCGTATGGCAGTAATACACTTCAGAAATTTAGAGCTTATAGGATTTACGATCATTAAACGTCAATCAATACATTTAGTACAAGTCAAACATAAAAAAAGTGTGACAGTGAAGACGCAGTGAAGCGGGATAAAATTATTTAAAAAAAATAGAGATCATGTGGAAACAATGCACAACTACCGCCTCGTAAAAATATGTCAAAATAGAAATAGACTCCAGGTTAACCCCCTCCTTCCAAGAGATGGGCCGAGACATACATGAACAAATCCTAGGCTAAATAGAAAGAGAAAGGATATGTTTAGTTGTCATAGGTTCACAACGCTTTGTTGTAGTTTCTTCTTTTTGGGCACCCCCCTAGAAGCCCTTTTTTGTTAATACAAAATTTATAGAACAGCTAGAATTTCCCAATGACCTTGCTACTTTATTTCAGAAGACTGTTTAAAAACATATGAATTAGTCAGGAAGTTCCTCTCAATATAAAACTACGCTAATAGCTGGATGCGGTGAATTCCCCCTCAGCTATTAGGATTTACCTGTCCAAGATTGAGAATTTAAATTTAAAGTAGAAAATTAAAATAAAATCAATTACCCTCAGTCCTTGTCTATGGGCCTCCGAGCCGGGCTCCACCACGGAGACGAAGAAGCCCGTGCCGTGTTCCCGGCCTCCACGGACGCTGAAGCCCAGATTGGGGCCGTGCCGGGCAGTGATGCCCGGTGGGGGCAGCGTCCCGACGCAGGGCCGCACCAGACGCACCGTCCTGATCCTGGGCTGGACGCTGCCGACGCTGCCGGACATGGTGTCGGAGCTGATGGTTGATCCCGTGAACTGGGACTGGGACCCATACTCCATCATCATCATCATTGCTCTGAAACGATTAGGTATTGACGTGAGCATTGGCAATGCCAGCGAGTGAGTCATTGATTGCTTTTGAATAATTAAATACAAGCGTGTGCTGGACGTGCATGGTACTTGTGTAACGTGCCGTGTTTATGTTTGTATAGCGCTTATTTGTAGTAGTTACGGGCCTGATAAGCACTTACAATGGTTTGTTTTATAGGGCTCCGGGGAATGGTTTTTGTACTGAGCAGGCACGATATGATTATTACCTGTGCGGTATACACGAGCGTCTCACGACAATAAAGTTGGGCAGTTCTGATCTTGCGATGGTCATTTATACTTTAGACTGTCTACACCTTTAATAAAAAAGAGTACTGGCCGAAAAATATGAATAACAAATCACTAATACAGTGCAATCAGTGCATGTCCACGTAATAAATTTAACAAGACAGATCTCATCAAGCTGAACAACTTTTTCATTTATCATGTTTTCGAAAACACCCTCAAAACTGAATTTGAATTTAAAATAGTTTTACCCTAAAAATACGGAATGATATTTTAAGTTAATGTCACAAAACCTAAGGAAACACTTCCTTGAAATTCAAACCAACAACAACTGCACTGATACTGATAAAACTTTTAGTTGAAATTTGGTCACTAACGCACCTTATTAATTCAAGTCCCAACTAACGCCAAATTATTCGTAACTGACACAGGAACCTCGAATAAGTAACTTTTAAGTAATCACCACTAAAACTACGACTTAATTTGACATTTTTTTAAAAATTAGTTGAAGTCAGGTGAGGTATTATGTTTATCAGATGCTGACTAATGGCTTAAGCCTCACTATCACCTTTCGTTTATTTTTGTTTTCACTTATTTCACTGTTGCACTGACTATTTTCCTAAATTATTCACTTTCACTTGATGACAAATAAATCGACAGTTGCTTGTCCTCCTATGGCTACTTTGTAGTTGTATATGACTTGTACGTAGTCTTCCCGAAAACGTCGTAGTTACCTTTGGGGCGACCTTAAGGGTTTCGGAACCTAGAGATGGTTAACGATGATAGCGGCGACTTTCAAGTAGTTTTAATAGTTGCCGCGACGTTCTGAAGACCTTCACTATTCCTTTAACATTTCCGCCACCACAGGAACAGAACGTTACTGCACACGGTTACTATCAAGTGAGTGTAACCTCTTAAATACCATGAAGTAAACTACTAGTACCTAATATTATTAAAATGCCATGCTGTGGATTGTTGTTACTGTGCAACAATGTAGATTACTTGACAGTATTGCTCTTAAAAAGAATGACGTCTGTTTATAAAAGCAAGGTTGGTCACAAAAAATAAGTTACCAACATTCTACGACCGTTTATAGAAAATTGAAGCTTTTATTTTATATTTAATTAAAGATAAAAACATAAACACTGTCTGCGACACCGGCCATCGGAAAAAAAGTGAGATTAAAAACCAAGTAGGGGTTAAATTTCCATGTGTAGTCGTGAAGTGGCATGCGGAACTTTGAACAGGCAGTTTGTAGTAGCCACAACTCTGCCGGGATTTTAAAGTGACGGTACAGTTTCATTTGGCGCTTTGTAGTAAATATAACTTTATAGTTACATATTGCAGTTCTCATTCTATTGCCAAGTAGCAATTAGTACTATCAAGTTATATTTATTAGTTAAAACATCAAAGCCGTTTTTGACGAAATACGTAACTTTTATTGGCAAAGCCCGGCACGCGAGACAATATTAAAAGTTCGATAAAACATCGCATAATAGACCACTATCTAAAATGGCATAATTCAAAAACAAACATAAGTATAGCAAAATGGCTAAACAAATGACTCATCTAAAACAGTAGTAAATACAGCGACTACCAAACCGCAACGTCGCCACTACATAAACAGAATGTCATTCGAGTGTAGTTGGACAAGTGCCAGAAACATCGCCTAAACGTTGTGATCACCAAATATTATTCCCCATTTTGGTCACGTGCACGTAATGGCAACGTTCCTGCCACGTGCCCGTAACTAGTGACAAAACACTTCAAAGTTCTTACAATATTCATGGTACGTTCCAACGACTAATTGTGCTAGTTGGGGTAGGTAAGTTATTGGCCTCGTGTTTTTCTGTTACTAATAATCGTATTATACGCGTTCTATGCAAAACAAAAGCTATTTATCGTTTGCATAATTGTTATTATCGTTTTAGCTTACATTTGCTTACAGAACGGGGGGTGAATAAATCATTGAAAAAATATACGATGAAAAAAGTACGATAAACAGAAAAATTGTTCAGTTTGATGAGCTCTATCACTGGTTAAAATTATTAGGTGGACTTCGTAACACTCTCTATTTATACAAAAAGCCTTGCATGCTCATATTCGCAAGTTTTATGAGGTTGAACGTAGAGAAGCGATTCCACTAGACTAGAATAAACTAAACAGTAAGAATGATGATGGTGTGATTCATTCTTAGTGTTAAAGTAATTTTAAAATATGGGTGGTTTTTACTTTTACTCTCTCCACACTGCCTCTAAACAGCTAAATAGAAACATGCATCCACAATACTATCTATAACTAATCACAGTTCTCACTGACGTAAGCCAAAATACAAGAAAAAACGCTTAAGTCCATTGACTAAAACCAAATAGGTAAAGCATGTTCCTCAAATATGGAAGTTCTTGTACAGGAAAAACAATATGTTTATTGAAAAAAATTACACAATATTATTCGTGACTAATGTTGAATTTAGAACTGGAAGACACTAAAATGTTGATGTATTTATAACATTATGGTTGAGTTCAATTTTACAAGAGAAGATAAAGAGAAGGTGGTACATTGTTAGCACTAAGCAATCTTGTGTACCTACATATTTTATTTATAGATCATTTGTTTATTTATATGCTACAGGTGCTAATCTTGATTAATCCACAAGTATTTCGGGCTTGATTTAGCTTGAAACTGCATGGTTGAAATAGTTCATTTTCGCTTGTAATGCTTTCATTACAAGCAATAACTTTGGCGGATTTCTACCATTATGGGTTTTGCATTTTTTACAACAAATTATGCTGTGTGCATTTTAAGACTTTAATAGGTTTCACTTTGAACAAATCCGCCATATTTTTATCTCCAATGTCGAGGCCAAAAACGCAATAAATTATTTATTTTCGTTATAAATTTTACGCAAACCCATATTTGTATCCACCTACAATCTTCTCCTTTAGGAGTCGTCTTCATTATTGAAGGCTGGCAACAATTGTAGCAAATTCTTCACGGTTTTATGTCACTCTGAGTAATGTATGGAAGTCTAGGCCTATCCAGTCTCTGTTATTCATTAGCCACGAGCATTTCTTTGGCCTGGACCGCGTCGACCTTCTATTTCTCCTTCCATAATCAGGTTTAGTAGTTGATATTTATTGTGCGGAGTGACATGTCCACGATATGAAGTGTTTCTTTTTTTAATTGTGCTTAACAACTTTCTGTCTCTATTCATTCATCCAAGAACTTCGTTGTTTGCAATATAATCGACCTATGATATTCTGTGCATTATACTGTTTGTTTTTTGTATGATTAACTTGAAAAGAGGCTTCCACAAATGGGGCCCCCAGTTAATCCGCTGCGAATTCCGGTTCAATGGGATTGCCGGGAACTGCCACTTAATAACCCTTGACTTGGGTTCAGTTATTTGTTGGAGTGAAACAAGACTTAACAAACACGAGTATATTGAGTAACAACGATTACAAACGTCACTGATGGACCGATGGTTTTTTACAATAGCTTCAACTGTTGTGACACGCTTGGATTGGCCACGCGAAAATATCGAATTGCGCGTAACCGTCACACAAAAGAACCTGGAAACGTCTTTACCAGGGAGCTAGCCCGACCGCAAACCAGCACAAAGCATAGCTGAACTTGCTTACTCGAAATTCTGAATCTAACTGAAGCTGAATTGACAATGAGCTGAACTCGCAAATTCAACAAGAAAGGGAAGGCTCAAACACTATTGGCTGAGGCGATCCTGCGTAGCCAATCGGAGCGTCGCACGTTGTTTAGGAATAAATGCTTATTTTAAGAAATATTAATGCTAAGCTCTCTCAATGAGGCATTGTATTGAACGAAATCCATAAACACATGAGTCCCAAATACGCTAAGTCGGCTTAAGTCCTATTAGAAAGCGTATCCAGCCGCTTAAAAGCCATTAAGGAAAGCTTACAAATTCCTTTCCAATATTAACAGAGGCAAACAAATACGGCAAGATGCAAATTTGACTTTACCACGACCTTTGAATGAGATAGAACAGTTATGACTTGAATTACATGAATAATTATAAGCAAAAAGGTTTTGATGCACGCATCTGTGTGAATCAAACATTGTTTGAGGCTTTCGCGGTTACTCGCATTATTCTTCTTGACATAGAATTTCGGCTTAGACCGCGTAGTATTTGTAGATGAACACCCAGCATTCTCTCGCATAATGCTTAATGTGCCTTACACATATTCACTTGCGAATATGGATGTGCATCCATATTCACTTGTGCATAAACAGCAAAAAGGCCAAATCTAAGTAACCTCGTTCCCAAGATATTCAAACAACACGAGCCACCAAAGAGTATGACCATCGCGTGGATTCTTGCTCGAGTTCACAACGTGCAAGGCACATTAAGCCAGAGAATTCTGGATGTTCATCTACAAATACTACGCGGTCTAAGCTGAAATTCTATGTCAAGAAGAATAATTCGAGTAACCACTAAGTGTACAAGCATCTACACCGTAAAGAAATACTGAATGGACATAGCACTTCACAAATCTACATCTCACTTCTAAATTGAGACCCTTATACGTTTCTCATTTTCAGGAAAGTGGTTCTAGCTGACTCTATTACTCTATATACTCTGTTTTTATCTCCAGGTCTGGATCCATGTCTTTCGTTATCCAGCAACCGAGGAAATGAAATTTATCTACTTGTTCAATAGGTTTATTGAACACACTTATGTTGACTTGGTATTTGGCAGCCTACTGATTAGCATCGTTTTAGCTTTTGTTATATTAAATTTTAATCCTATACTATCGCTTTCGGCTGTAATACGGTCAATTAGGCGTTGTAAGCTCTCTGAACTGTTGGCGATAATTACAGTATCGTCCGCATATCTTAAGTATATATCTTTATTCCATCTTCACAGATTAAACAGTAGTGGAGAGAAAACACATCCCTGTCTGACACCCCGTTTAATACGTATTACATTTGTCATTGGATTTTCGAGTCGTACTGTTGCAAGTTTTTGGTCATATAGATTTTTAATGATAGTGAGGTCTTGTTTATCCAAATCTCCAGTCTGTAGGATATTTATTAGATTTTCATGTTTTATGAAGTCAAACGCTTTGGCGTAGTCAATAAAGCAAAGGTATATATATACAACATGTTCATTAAAAAAGTCCATAAGTGACTGCTGTGGAAACTCAAACGTATGAATAATATGTTGGTGGCACTGTAAGTCTATGTCAAATTCGAGGTTAGTAGGTTAAGTTTTGTGTCAGTTTGTGTCAAAACTGACGCAAAAACTAACCTGCTAACCTCGAATTTGTAAAAATAGTTTGTAATAAAAACCAGTAATTAATGCTATTCTATTCCTTGAAGTAAAATCCTGGAAAGGAACTCCTATTCAAAACAGCCAGTATGACTATTCCACCTGAAACTCATATATTTAATTAAAAAACCAAGGATTGTTTATTCTCAGTGTTTACAGATATAGCTAGTTTGTAGTTGCATGCATTTTTATAGTTAATTAGATTTAATCCGTGTAATTTAGCATTGCCCAAGGGGCAAATAGGGCCCTGTGTGTGGGCAGCGACCCATTGAGATTCTTCGAACACGCGGATTCGTGAGAGGGGAGGACAGTTCATTAGCCAACGGGCCTTGTCCCAAGCTACATGTGACTGAGCGGCTTCTAGTGTATTGTGCGAAATCGCTTTCGATGAAATAATTAAGAAAGCTTTGCCGTGTTGGAGTTGCTACATAAGTTTAAACGCAGCCAACGCCATTTTCATTGTGAATGAAATATTCGTGACGTTCATTGTGGATATGTGACGTCAGCCGTCATTGCGGCATCGGAGTAGCAGCCAGGGATTCCCCCGCATCGGGTGTGGTAAAATTCCACTCGTCACGCAGTTCAAGGTTTGGATGACACAATGCGAAGACAAACCTCATACGCAACACAGCAATTCGCAGGCCTCGAAGATTCCCAGGTAACTTGATACCGGGAATGTGTGCTACTTAAGGCGATAAACAGTTGCTACACCTGTATGAGAATCTCATTAAAAGGAATGCTCTTACGACTGTGAATTTCGTCGGGTTTTCATGCATGCAATCGGGTACTGAGCCAGTTTCAAACAGGGCGGGTTTTTAATATTGTATATTGTTTATATGTACTTGTGTGGCCTATATAGTTACCGTGCCCATGTTAAAATATAAATGCGAGTACCCCTAAACTATATCGCCGTAGAGTATCCTTTCTTATTTTACATTTGCGTTTAGAATGACATTTCATTTTAGTTCTTAAGTCATTTTAAAGTCAATATATTTGTGTAAGCAAATTGTGTATGTTATTTGAACTCAGTTTTAGCCTGAGAGCCCTACAGATTCACACCAGCTTCCTGGTTTTGGCAAATGGTGATTATTCGTAACCACGACTGGGTATTTAAAAGAGGTTGTTGTATACCGAGCTAGCTAGGTTAACAGAAGAGCAAGTAAGTTATAAAAATACTAAGTCTACGACATGTCCCGACAGAGGGACGAAACAAACATCTTGTTTCATGGCTTAAATAATCACTACAAAAACAATTACTTTTATTTGTCTGGTTGCGTTATATTAGAATATAAAGTGTAGGCGCTTTTCACATGAAAGATATATAATTTAAAAAAAAATAACGTTTATACATGCAACCAATCTCATTTACAATTGCAACACCAATTCATTACACAGCATGTACATATTGTATGTAACACACCTTGAAAAATATAAAATAAATTGAAAAAGCGTCTAAAATACACAATTGTATATATTCTAAAATACTAAAAATATTCTAGCTGAAGTTTCGTAAGTAACTTTTTGTTACAGATGACTTACTTACATTTAAAGTTGATCTTTCATAATTGATTATCGTGGAATTAGAATTTAACTTATGTTTAGCTTAATTAGCTTTTTCGGGCTAATTAATTGCTTTAATGCTACAAATTCTACTAGAAATTTTAATTATCTACTACAGATTTGCAATTATTTTTTTGCGGAACTACTGACTGGCTTAACAATCGTGAATTTACACACCGAATTAAAAGATAATCGCGCTTGCAATTTGGAGATTTCGTACCTTTCATTACAAAAAATCTAAAACTATAAATTGAAATGTGAGGTAAAATTAAAACTAGTTTTTGGCAAAAAACTATAAACTAGAAGTAAATGTTTTAGTGCTGACTTTAGTTTTAATAAGTAATTTACTTAATAGCAATTCTATATAAAAATAATTTTATGAGGTTCAGGTATTGAAATGTAAATTTTATCTTAATTTATTATTAAGCCATAAATAATTCTTGATAGTTTTTTGGTGCTTAACTTTTTAATAAGTTTTGTTAATGGAGAGTTTGGTTTTATTTCATTTGTTTTACTGAAATATGTTCCCACAAAGTTTGCCATTTCTTAATTGGGAATCATTTCTACAATTTCTTTTCCGAAACATATAGTCGGACTTACGTGAAAGTTATTTAAAACCGTCGACCTCCTTGGCGGTTCAAGAGCGGCCATAAATAATAATAAAAAAGGGAGCTTCGCGAGCAGCATTACTAACCATTAATGTAGCGTTTTGGCTTTGATCGAGCGAGTGATTGTTGCCATTCGGAAGGTCCGCGCATTCTTCGAACAAATTTGGAGCAGTCATAGTTCGAAAGCACTAACCTCTGCAGCAACTTTCGCGATGTGATGGATGATTTAAAAAATGCGGTTTAATAGCTCAGTGACTGTATCATGTTGCTAGGCTTCTCTATCATCGAAATCACCTGGCTTGCGAGCAGCGTTTATTCGATTAAGCGGAGCATTGCAGAAATTAGCTGTTTTACCGAATTCTCGATTGGTCGGAAAAAAACAGTTACACAACGATAATCTGAGTTTTTGTCCAGCAGAGAATCGCGAGAAAGAGCGTGAAGTTTTTATTGCACAACTCTGCGAAACATCAATTGCAATGAAACTGTAATTATTGGGTTGTAAAATGCCAACGTAAATTTGAATCTGCAGAACGATAACGACCGCAGCTAACAGAGACAACATTTTTATTTATTTTTACTAACATTTACCTTGACAAATTTTCGTTTAAAAAACGTAAAGTATACGGAATTTAACAATAAAATCTTTAGTCTTACAACGTTATTAACAAGCCGCGTGGTGCTGTTGGGTAAGCGCCAGACTTGCGTTAAGCAAGTCCTCGGTTCGAATCCCGCAGGGGTCGGAATTTTTCCACCTTGGCGATTGGAATCGGGCTCGGTGAGACCATTCACAGTTGGGCACCAAATTAACTGTGCTCTACTCCGAACCACAGATCTAAGAGATAGAGTAACAAGGTCAACACATCACCAAGACACAAACCTCATACAATGGTTGCTGCGCAAGCACCAAAGGCGCGATCCAACTCTGTATCCCGAATCCGGGGCAAGTTGATCATTGTACCGCCAGACGCCAGCGCATAAAGCACCAGCCTCGACACCGCAAGGTAAATGAGGTTACAGATAATACATACATACAACGTTATTAATATATATGGTTTCAAGGCTTGTTTCCAAATTATTAAAAATATACAGGGTGTGTCGCGAAGTTCGCCCGGCACGTAATGAGCATGTTCTTGAGATCATTTCAAGCAAAAAAGTTCATATGAACATGATGTGTCCTATTCTCAGTATTGGATTGGTCGAGGTGGGCCACACAATTGGCCGGCCAGATCTCCAGGTCTAAATCCCCTAGATTGCAAAATATGGGGTTGGATGAAGGAGTTGGTGTACGAAGAGAAAGTAGAAGCATGCGTGGCTTTAATCCACCGAATTTTGAACGGTGCAGCACAGATAAAAGACAGCCAAGCTAAGGTAATGAATGGACAGGCGCGTGGCTAAATGCATTGAAGTAGGAGGTGGAATTTTTTAACATCTATGACTATGTTCTTTTGAATTATTAGTCGGCAGTCATTTATTTTGTTATTTTTGATCTCATAGAACTAAAAATGATTTAAGATTAACTTAGTTTGAAATGTGTATAGCTCAATAAATACTGAGAATAGAACGCATGTATATATGAACTTTTTTGCTTGAAATAATCTCAAGAACATGCTCCTTAAATGCTCGGAGAACTTCGCGAGACACCCTGTATATCATCGGGTTGGTACAAAAAGTACTTATCAAGTTCACTTTTCATTGGTTGTCAGATTAGTAGATCCCACCGAATTTTATACTTGCTACACGTGCCACAATAGCCAGTTTCAGGGCATTACTTAAAACTACCCTTGTATAATGCATCCACTTTAATTCAATTATAAAGAGTTTGTCAGCTAATAAGTTCGCAATCGCTGTTGCTCGTCGAGTTTCTGTCTTCTCGGTTTAGTGTATTGCGTGCGAGCAGTCGTGTAGAAACTTTTGAGGCCTCTTTTTAGGGTTTTTAAGCTGAAAATGGTTTGTATCGTTATGCTATGATGAGGGGCCAGTCATAGAGGAGATGTTTCGCAATTTGTATTACTGTTGAAATCCAGGATGTCGTATAGCGCCCTTAACCTAAAACCACGTGCGGTGGGGAAAAGTAATGTACTATATTAGGGGTTATTCAGGTGGCAGATGTATGGTAAGCTTTTTTTCATTTTGTAGAGTAACTCTCTAATTTGTGTCTTTTTTCGGGCGGAAGCCTGAGTGGTAAACGGGTAAACTCGTTGTCCGGACATGGGTGTCATCCAAGGTTGCTGTGAGGGTATTTTTAGGCAGTAAACCACGTCCTGGACAGATATTTGGTAGACGGATTTTGCCCAGGCAAATAGTCAGGCGAGATTAAGGCAAGTGTTACTCCATGCAGGGGAGCCATCGCTGTTAGGGGCTGGACATCTAACTTCTTTAGGTGTACCACGCAGCGCGGCTTGTTAGTAAAGCCATTGTTATCAGTTTCATTTGTGAAAGCTCCTGAAGGCTTATGCGTTTACTATTCTACTTTATAACGTTAAATTTGCATTCGATCGCCTGTGTTCTACATGATTAAGTTCACGAGCAATTACGGTACTGAAGGACTTGTTTACTGCCGAACTTCAGTTGTCTAGTTTTGGTTGCTGATTGACTAGCATAAATCGTTACAAATTTTCCAAAGCGGTTAGAGCTTCGAGAGTGTTTTTAAATTGTATGCTGGTCTGCGATTCCAGCAAATTTACATAATTCAGTTGTGTGAGGGAAAATGCAGGTACCTGGATGTGTAACCCTCGCTTACATAGAAGTAGATTGTGGTTGAGATGGTGTAAGCAGCTTATTCGCCCAGTGAAGGAAAATTAATTATTCCAAATTAGACGAACCTAATTATTTGATTAGCAGTACTGGTTAAAGTAATCATTTTTCCCGCCTTTTACTTAACAGCGATATTTAGCGATCTCTAATACCTTCTTTGCTTGTGATATTTGTTAGATAATCAATTGTTCTCCAGAGTTTGTCTATGACAGTAATTACGATTTTTTTGTTTATTCTCAATTTTTTAATTTTCTCCAAGGTATGAATCATTACCATCATGCGATCTTCTTTAAATCCCGGGTTTCACTTTTATAGCATTTTCTTTTGCTACGAGTGAGCCATTTACTGGACAACTCCCTCAAGAAATCAGCAAAGAACGTGACATCGGGCACCATTTAGCGTTATTACTGGCGATGTCTAATTTAACCAGCTCTAGATCCGTCAGCTGGGAGGCGTTCACAGTGTAGCGAAACCATTACCACGTGTAGCGTCGGCAAATCATCCCGTAAAAGACCTAAAAATCACACGGTTAATCGTGAAAAGTTTACAACGATAAGATCCGCAGCCGAATTCAGCGGAAAAGTAACTTTAAACGTTACTCCACGCGCTACTAAGTGACTAGTGCCTTAGACTGAGTGATTAGCGTCGCGAGTTATAAATGACATCCGCGACTTGAGTGTAAAAGGGACGCAATATAAAACCATCCGCGAACTGCAAAGCATCCGGGATCACAGCAGGTTGACGCTCAACCCTTTTGGACAACAAAAGGGTAGGCTGCCTAAGAAGCAGGGAATTTCAATTGACCGGCTGCAGACGAAAAGTCGGGTAATAAAACACTCGGGTAGAGCAATCCGTTCGAACTATAGATGCCCTGGCTTAGATGCCGGGCACAATGGCTAAGTTGCTATATATTTTATATGAATAACGAATGGTACATGAATTTTCTTTCAGTTTTATCATGCACTATATTAGAGAACGCTTATTGGTTAATTTTCTGCGTAGGAAAAGAACATTTCATATTTTATTTGTTGAAATTAAAATTTCATGTTATGAACAAGGTCTGAACATGCAAAGTACTGGGTAACTTAGGCACTTTTACACTTCTACGTGCTACAAATCTTAATAACTTGTTATCCGCATATTTTTATTTTTAAAACGTCACCGGTGGCGGGAATCGAACTCGCAGCTATTGGATCATCAGTCAGAATATTTAGCCACTAAGTCAGCGAACCCGCCATTGCAATTAATATTTAAAATAACATTTCTAGTTTTGACCCCTTTCACAATACTTCTGAATAAAAATTCCTTACAGCAGAGTTTACCTTCAGCTTTAAGCTCTCATTATCCCTGGCTCTCCGATGTAAAGTCCCTATAGCGTTTAGGTCAGTTAGAAATTGGAAACTGCGCTTGGTAGTCAATTTTCTACAATTACCTAAAATTATGGATAAATTGCCTTAGAAAACTACCTTTATGCGTATTTTGCCTTAACAATCTCACTTGATTTTGCTAAGAATCGTAAATAATAATTACTTGAATTTTATTGCTTCATCAATTATAAGCTTGGCCATGTAACTGCTGTAAACAACTGCAATTAATGGGTGATTGCATAAGTAAAACTATGTCCCTGGTGCACGCAGGCTCAGTTATCGGTTTAAGCAGCCTCCGCCAATTTGAATAAATTTAGTCTCCCTGGACGAGTAGTTCTTCTTGTAATTGGCAGGTCTCGTCATAAAATAATCGCGTCTTTATTCATCTATTTAAATTGTCTTCCTGGCTCGAGCGTGACTTTCTCGGTTTTCTTCCTAGACCGGATCGAAATCGCTAGCGCGATTTCTTTAATTGCAAAACAAACCGGATAGTGAACGCTGCTCATTGATAATAGTCATCGGAGATAAAGCAAAATGGGAAAATGACGTCTGCTTGGAAGTGCCAATTATTACAAAAGGGAGTTACCAAACTGTATTGTACGACGGTCTTAATTGCAGTTGCGTTTTAATCCAATTATTTAGAAACATTGTTTCAGGAAAGTGGGAGCTGCTTAATTGTTTATTTGTTCCTTATTGTGGCTGAGCGAGTTTATGCGAGGACGATGTCCCAACGAGATTGTGCATGATGCAAACTTAGGCTAATTCTGCTGTTACTAAACAAATGTGTGGCCAGTTAAATGGGCATAACGTGTGCTTACGCTCATTATAATAATTTAATTTGTTCGTAAGGCGAGATAATAACGTCTGTTAACATTATAGCTCTTGTTCAAGGACATATTGCAACTGGCGAGTTATTGCTAATTAAACGGAGACTTGTTTGAATAATAATGGTTATAGAAATATGCCCTGGCACTTCTCAAATGCAAATTCCATTGAATTTTCTAGTGCAGTTAGTTCGAATGTCCATTATAGACACGAATATTGGAGCTATCAATATTATTACGATATAGGTATACGGAATTGAGCGAATTCGGCATCTCAGTCTAACATATACATATCACTGGGAACGTTTGTCTGATAAAAAGTAGTTGTCTTGCATAATACAACATACAGAATCTAATTTAACGTTGATCAAAGGACAGATAATTAGATAGTTGAAAATATGGGAAGGATAAATAAAAAAGCACATAAAATTGAACACTGACAAAAAGCAGAAGAGGACGGACAAGAGGAAAGGTAAAGGTAATTTAAATTCCCCTAACTGGGGGCGGACTGCTATGGGGACCTTGCGTCCCGCTTCAGCCAAGAACGGGTATTATAGGATGGGTGAGAGAAGGGAGGGGTGGAGAGTAGAAGAAATGCCAGGAAAAGTGGAAAAATATTGCCTCAGCATTTGCCTCAGAAAAAAGTACTCAGGAAAACCACGTAAAAACCTGAATCAGAGCAGACGGCCAAGGGAATCGAACCCATGACCTCCAGAATGTTAAGTAGACGTGCTAACCAAAAAACTACAGAGCTCGGTGGCAAGAAGAAGGTTGATCTGCGAAAATATTTGATAGCCGTGCGAGCCTGAGACTGAACAAACATAAAAAATATAGCACTAGATGGGAGGAAACGTTTTATTCTATTTTTGTTTTCCTGTCCTTCTCTGTGATTAGAATTTTTTCCTAAAATTAATGTAATTAAGATGAAAAGCATCTCTACTGCCCTACGTTAGAGAGCGCGCGAAAATCCACCCAAGATTGTTAAAAAGAAGAAACAATAAAACATAAAAAGACTTGCAAACAAAGTTCCACGCAATATAGTGATATTCAATTCGTTCTTTCACTGAACAAAGGGTTTGCCATTAAACCGTGAAGGTCTTTTTCTACCACGTATAGATTATTAACTTCACTATGATAATAATAATAACAGCCAACAAGAATTTAGAGTCAATTAGAAACTTTGTTATTGAATTATCTTATCAAAGTCGGTTTATGGGCTAAATATTGCACGTGGGATGATTATACAGAAGTCTAACTGCGACGGATGATTAGTTAAAAGAAATACCGAAAGGAAGATATCATAAAATATAATCAATGCTTTTACATCACTTATCAAAGCTGACTGTTTCGTAGTAGTCTTTTAGTAACTACCAATCAAAATATTTTAAGTACAAAATTAATCAACCTAAGAAACATGTAGATTTTAATTCCAAGAATCTTTAAGCATTTGTTCTAATATCTATTTAAAAAATGGTATTGTAGTGGATACATGGCTAATTCATAACAAGCTGTGCAGCCTAAGTCAGTGTAAAACGCACGGAATTTAAAACAAATCTCTGCAAAACGACGCCATCTGCGCACTGCAGGATATCCTGGACCAAACAGAAGGCAGTCACCCAACCCTTTTGGGCAACAAAATGTCAGCTGCCCAAGAATATGGGAATTGCCGTTGACCGTCCGCAAACTAAAAATCACGTAATACTTGGAAACGGGGCACAATAGCTCAACTGTACTTTTGAGTAAACTAAGGGTCTATCCGGCCATAGACAAGCCATAAACAACCTTCCAGTTACACAACTGGAAAAGCGATGTAAACGGGCACGAAAGCGCCAACATCCCATTCAAGTCATTTCGTTCCAGTAGTTCGGTTTACAACCTCCGGCACTCCGTGTCTACCTACCATCAGATTCGTGTCAAACTCGCATCATTTACAATCCGTTTGTTAACATAGCCTGTCGAAATATCAAGACACGATAACTGTTAGCGCTTGAAGTTGTTTTAATCCCATATTCTACAGGATGTTTCAAAACACAGAAAATAAAAAAATAATAGAAAAACTTTAATGAACATATGTCCTAAAATTATTAATTTCAAAGATATCCTTGATCAAAGAATTAAGGATAGCAATTCGTTTTTAGAGTTTTTCTCTTATTTTTTGATGTAGAATAACGCCCTTACGTTTGTTCTGTGCAATTTTGAAACACCCTGTATATGTGTATAGGTATATTGTGCACCACACTCGAATTAAATATTATCAAATTGAGCTCCTAGTATCCTGTGAATTTACGGAATAATTAAATGCCGCAGATCGTGATATGAATCGATCGCTTGTTCTTCTAACATATCACCTTACTACCTCAAATTATTAATTCTTAAGTTTGAAACTCAAAATACTTTTAAAGAACTTCTTGTGGCAAGTTCCCAACTAAGGATGTTATGTCGACCATATGACGTAAATGTCGATTAATTAATTACATAATATTTTTAATACAGTTCCTATGGTCGCTTGCTATTTTTACCGTATTTTGACAAAACGACATATATGTCTGATATTAACGTCTTGAAAAATTTCGTGTGTTTTCCGTGCTTAGATATCAATTTTTTAATCTGTTTTTACAGTTCTATTACTTACATGTAGTTGACACGTGTAGCATACATAAATTTCCCTGAAAATTCAGCGCAGTAAATTATAAAATGAAAACTTTTAGTTGGCGGATTATTCGCCTTAGATCAGCGGGTAGCTCACTTTGGACGGAGCAGTACGTGCGCGTGTAAGAACAGGCAATTAGACACTCAATCCCGACAATCTAATGCTGCGAACAACAGGGGCGCCGAAATCCTTTTGGAACAACTCCAGAAAAGAAGGCGCAATAAGATCGTCTTGCCGATGCCTCGCGCTCGTACAAAAGGCAGTAATACTTTCGCTGAACAGACGTCTGGCTTTACCAAGAGGGCAATAAAGCAAATTTTCCCGACACAACGATAGGATAGTACTTTTTGAGAGTCTGTATAAAGACACACAAAGGAGCACCAGAGTTTATTCAGTTTAGGGCATTCGGTATACAACATTCAATTCATTCTGATTTAACATTCAGCATTCCGCGTCTACGAGTCGTCTAGCTCGTGTCAAGTCCACGTCAGCAGTAATTGCATTCGTTCACAGAGGTCTCGCTAAGTCCTTGGGCACGTTTAAATGTTAGCACAGTAATTGCTTAATCGCACGCTATCGAGAGATCCAAAAAAAACTGTTCCTTAGTGGGTTGTGGAAATTCAACGTATGAATAATATGTTGGTGTCACTGTAAGTCTATGTCAAGTTCGAGGTTAGCAGGTTAGGATTTGCGTCATTTTGTGTCATAACTGACGGAAAACCTAACCTGATAACCTCGAATTTGACATTGACGTACAGTGTCACCAACATATTATTCATACGTTGAAGTTCCACAGCCCGCCGAGGAAAAGTTTTTTTTTTTTGGATCTCTCTATATGTGTATTTGTGTATTATGTAATTTTACGTTTATTTATTTACAGTGTGTCTCGCAGAGTATCAGACATAGGGAAAGTATGCAAGGCGCAGCTATTGCTGTCTACGCATCTAGGGACGCTATTGTTCAGAAATGCACACAATTTGAATGTATTTGACGTTTGTCATTTCTGACCGAATAATTCAATATCTGATAGTTGGTGCGGCATACTGTGTCTGAATATTATTAAATTTTGTTAAAATAAATAAACAATTGTTGTTTTTCGTAAGGTATTATCATTTCTCAATACTCTGGATGTTATCATCTACAGCAACTTACATACATACGTTTTCCGAAATTGTTCTGGTAGAGATAATTATGCTTTTGGAATCTAAAATTACAAAATTCTTCTTTCTAGCCATTATCAGTACTAGTACACCAATAACAGAAATCTATACAATAAATTTATGGTAGAATACATATTTATAATTTATTGTTTTTTAATACTCATATCTAAAAATTGTTTAATTTATTTACTACATCCAAAACCTTTCACGCTTTTGGAGAAACTACTAGTCGAAATTTAAAATTCAATAAATTTGAGGACGAGGCAGTAAAACAATTTTGCCAAATTTTCTTTCCTTGTTTGAATAGCAAGGCTTAGAAATGCATTATTTTACAAGATTAATCACGGTGACGCATCCGTTGATAGCTTCATGGCTAAATGCCAAATTTTATCTAACATCAAATTATTCGATGAAAACGAAACCAAGACCTGGCTGCTTTTAATCCCACACATAGAAATACAATAGTTACTTAATGCGCTCCGGGCTCCCACATCTTCGCAAGGATTAGGGCGCTGCGTTCGTAGTTACTGCGACTTCCCGCTTATTCTTTTGAATGCTCGTCCTTGCTGGATCTGAATTATCGCTGTTTTGTAAAAAGTAGGTGTTCCGCATCCTCCATTAGCTTGAAAAGCGCTTTCCGTGACTGCCGGTTAATTCGATTAATTCTGCTGTGGGCGGTAACGGCTGTATTTCGAAGTCGTCAGGGGCGGACTGGCCGTCAAGCTGAATTTGTGGGTTGCCTCTCGTGTAGGTTCGCGAATTGCGATACGTCCGCCAACAACACTGAGCAGATTTTCAAAAATTTATGGCCCCGTTATCGAGTTTGCTACACGAGCCCGCGAAACCGCAAAGAACTTCGACCCGTGTTATTTTCGTAGTTTATGTTTATGCAGGTTCGATCATATAGAATCGCAGTTATAATGGGTGATACTTTAGTCTAAAAGGTGCAAGAACTGAAACTGAATATCTGATTCACATCATAATAGGAAATATAGCATCGAAGAATAAAAATCCAGATGAAAACCTATAACAAATACAGTGTTTCGCGTATCTACCACCACAGAGTACCTCGACTGAGAATCAAACTAATTATAATGTAAATTAAAAGTAGAAAATTTATGACGAATACTAAATGTTTAATGTCGACTACTATCTCAGTTGCCGATAAGAGACTTGTTCATAGTGTTGGACTTTAAAAAAAAAATGAAAACAATAAACATAACGCGCAATGTAAATGAAACTTTTAAGAAGATAAACCTGTTGATAACTGAAGCTATAAGAGACGTTCATTGGACAATATAAAATGCCAAATACAACATTAGATGTTCGAGGAAACGTATAGAAGACCACAAGAAAGAAGAAATGTTGATCTATCAAAGACATATTTAGATTCAATAGAAAAAACATAGGCTGCTTTATAATATGAATAACACGATAAAAAAGAATTCCAAAATAAAATAAGATATCGTTTAAAACAGTAAAATAGCTGGTTAGAGTATGTAAACTCAAAGTCTGAAGTTCAGAATGACGTTACCACTGATTCAAAAACAATTATGGCAAAGGAGAAAATGCTCTGTGATTTCTGTTATAACAAACATCAGATAATGATCGGAATCGACCAGCATGAAGCAGGGTTGAATCCATAGTACTCAGTAGAAATAGAAAACACAATTAAGAGGCTAAAAACTAATAAAGTAGTAGTGCACACTGGTTGGTTCGCAACTATTTTTGCTTTGTGCATCCTTTTTTATCATTATTGTGTTATTTCTCTTTAGTTTTTAGAATTAAAAAACATGTATTTCAAAATTAAAAAGCTAAAATATTTAAATATCAAATTAAATTATATCTAAATATATGAAATAAAATAACACTATAAAATATTATATACCTCTCACTATGTGTCGGACACTTCAGCTCCAAAAGCGGTGCAGTCTAAATAAGTGAGTAATTATTTTTGATGTTACGCTACGCTCAACTAAGCGACCTAGTGTCGTAAACTGAGTAATTGGTATCGCGTGTAACAAATTCCATCCGCGATTCGACTGAAAAATTTAAGCAATTTTGCAGCCATAAGCATGTGTAAACTATATAGAATTTGGGACCAAACAGCGGGTAGCTCAACCTTTTTGGGGAACAAAAACGGCTGTGCAAGAATCAGCGCAAGCCTACTGACCGCTCGCAGCCAATAGCATCGGACAATAAAAGCTCAAGTGACACAAGTGTTCGGACAAAAATAATCTAAGAGACATCTTCTTGCAGCGCAAGCGCAATAAAACATATCTCAATCTTTGGAACCAGAAGAAACAGAGCACAGTGGCTAATTGCAAAACGAATCCTTCACTTTCGCAACTGGGAAAGCTATATAAAATTAAAAAGGAAACGCCAGCACTCATTCGAACGATTTCATTCCAGTAATTCGTCTTATATTATTTTGCTGATATTTTCTGTTTCTTTGAGTTTCTATAAATTCTAATAATTTTTACAATCAACGTATCAGCTTCCATAGACCAATTGGAATTGTCAAATATTTAGATAACTGTTCTCTTAAAAATCTTTACTTGTTATTTGTTTAATTTATTTATTTATTGGTGGAGTGCTGCCATACAATATTTTATTGTAAACAAAATGTAAATAAAATACGTTATAGCAAATTAAAATAAATAGTTATTTTAATACAACGATTAATCATAAATAACGTCCCTATATTGAAAGTAGAATCATTAGGAAAAATATAAATATGCAGCGTTTTCTAGACATCCATGACACATTTGAAAATTGTATTTAGCGTACTTCATATTAACTCCGTTATATTATTTTTAAGTGAACAGGGCAAGCATACCTTCAGCACCATCTTTTGTAATTTGTCATACCTCACACTGTACCAAAATAAACACACGGGCTCTTAAAACACCAGATTTTTGCTAAAAACCAAATTATCCAAATCTCTACATAAATGCTAATCACGTCCTCTAAATAAAAAGTATTAACGCCAAATATAAGTTATTAAAGAAACGCCGAAAACTTTTACTATCGATAATAATAAATCCTGTGTATAGAAAGCAAGCTTTTTCCGTCATAACTAAAACGGAAAAAAATTAAAACGAAGACTAATTAAACTGAAAAATTTAGAGTAAAAATGCATGGCAGCCCATTAATTAACAAGCTAAAATAAAATGTTCAGTTTTGATTTTGTATACGCAGTAGTCTGCACCTTATATAAAAAAAAATAATTTGAATTAAGCAGATATTAACTATCCAGTTAGTAGAAGATGCATCCCCTTAAATACATGGTGTTACTTAAGTTCGTACGTTAACATATTTCACGGAGGTAAGCCTTCGCCAATTTTAAGAAAAACAGTCCTATATGTTCAAAAATGTTTCGTTTCTAACAAAGTTTTCTAAAATAATATCGCCTTTTCCTATAATTTCCTGAAAATGCAGCCTTTTCAACCAAATTTTGTACAGTTTGATAGGACTTGTTAAGACCAGTTTAAAATCCCGCATTTGCATTTCAAATCTCCGTGCTTCCCCGCGTCTTTTATTTTAAATATTGGCAATTCCGCACTTGTGTTGACATTAAACGACAGCCATATTTGGAGCTGACGCAAGCAAATGTTTGTGCGACTTGTTGACCATCGTTGTTTCAATGTAACCAATGTACTTTTTGTGTTGTACCTATTGTTGTTAAGTAAATTATAGACTTACTAACCCATTTTTCATGTCAAACATTTACTTACATACTTAAATTTTAATAGATTTGCATTGTTACAACACCCTGGACTTTTATTTATAATACGTATATGTGGCATTCTTTCTTGGATGTATGAATTGTAAAGTAATCTGCGAGGCTAACAGGTCAACTAGGGTAGATCCCCAAGCAGCCATAACGATGCACCAGACCGTCGAAGTAAAGCGTCGGCCCCCTGAGTTCGAATTTCAACGAAGGCCGGCCGAAAAGTTTCTCCCCTATTCCATCAATGAAATTCGTGGCGTTCATTTTCCCCTCTTATCAACCTCTATTGTGACAGCATCTCGCTCTAAAATACGTCCTGTTGATCCGAACCCTCCCTTCTCCTTGAGCAATAGCCGGCCAACCATCTGTTACAGCAAGTTGAGGCGTAATTAGAGTGAGCTTTGCCTTTTTTAAGCTTTATGTGACCTAACCATCTATTTACATTATCCCCAAAGTGCTTTAAGGTTGTAAAATCGTTTTGAGCTGTAACAGACTCCTTAAAATGCAATAAGCACCATACTTTTGACATAAAGAAATAGTAATACCATACGCTAAGTCATTTAATTCTCGACCAAAGTGACTCTTAAATTTTTTGCTATCTTTCATAGTTTCTTGACCATCGGCCACGTAAATTGAAGCACTAAAAAAGTTAAGTTGATTTGCTTTGTTCATCTTTAATCTCAGCATGGAGATGGAACACAAAATGGACTCATCTGAGATAACCTTACTTTATATTACAGGAGCGATATTTGATCAAACTCACGCCCAGGATGAACATATAAAGTTTAACTAGCTTACTTTCAATCTCCCTGATGAAGCTATGTGCGATATCTTGCGGAATGTTCCGTTAAGACCCCCATACGCTAAATTAAAGAAACAGTCGACAGCGTTTCCCACAGAAATAGCAACTCCAAAAGTGTCATTACCTACTGTTAGACAATATTACATTTAATGATAGTCCCGTAGACTTATGATTCGAAAATTCGTATGGAAAATCCATCGAATTTTGTTCGGAATCTTTGCCTTCGAAACCTGCCAACCAACCTACGCGTTCTTGTTACTGGTTTTATATTACTGTTCATAGATTGAAGGATGGTTGAAAGAGGTTTGTAGCTACGTATAATTCTGCTGTTATTATCCGGAGTTATACTGTAGATTTCCTTCCTGGCTTTTTTATGGAGGAGTAATGTTGTGAGTTGTGGTCGTATTATCATTACCTACTAAAATAAATGAACGTCGTATTTTGAAAATTAAAACAATAAAGTTCGTTTCACAACAAAGACGTATTTTTAATAGTGTCGCACTAACAGCAGGATTTAACGTACAACAAAAAATATAAATCATGTCAAGCAAACCATTTGTTTTAATTTTTGGCACCCTTCGATGTGTGCTGCCCTTATCAATAAATAAAAGAAAACAAATTGGCCCACTTCAAATCTTTCCGCTCTTTACAGCTCAGGAAAATGAGACTGGAATGCTACTTAATTACGGAAACAAGGTCCACTTACTGAATTAATTCCTTCGCAAATTAGCACTGCGTCTTAAAGGAATGTCGTTTATAATAATTTTGTCTGACCAATTATAAACCGTTACTATAATAATAATACAAAAATATAACCCTATTAATTAATGCTTCCTTTAAGAAAACCTATTTGCTTCTTCCAATAATTAATTTTATCCCAAATGCAATCAACTTTCACTTGGTAAAATACCTGAAAAATTCAAAATGTTTAGCTTCATAAATGTTTCTATTACACGCCGCGTTAAAATGCAAACTGTCTGGAACAACCAATAATTTTATAAGCAACCTTTGCAGAATTCGTCGGTTCATTTGCATAACAACCTGCAAACATGCACGTCATATTTGATGTTTGCTAAGTGTTAGTTCAAGTGCGCTTGAAACTCTTCAACAATGGCTAGTGCAAATACTCATACAAAACTAATTTTGGAGCATTTACAATTGGCACTTCGAGAGATAGGCGCCCTGAGATTGGCATAAACTTAAATTTATGCGATCTGCTTTTGTTTACAATCTAATTACCGGTGCCAAATTTTAATAAATGGTTTTTCAGTGTTTTTCCTGATAAAACTTACTTTTTATTATTTATTATCGTAGTAAGTTTTGAAACAATTCAACCAGATTCTTCACTATTATTTTGCAACTATTGTTTTCATTACTGCCATTATCGTTCTAATAATACAAAAATAAAAATAAAAAGCTCTTAACGCGAAATACATCTATATAACTTAAAGTGATTCTAAATCTGTAGCAGTAATAAAGCAACATATTTCTAACACAGTAGCAGCAATTATTACACCGTAACTGGAAGGCTTTTCAACGATGAACATCGAATTAAGAGTTTAAAAGTAACGCCTTTTTACACGCAACGTCCACAAGCTCAGACACGACAGCTGCAGTATATACGGTGACCATATGGTACCATTTGTTATGTCCAAAAACAGTCAAAAAGTCGGGGATTAGTTATCTTTTTTAAATATTAGCAGGTTGCTGTACAGGGTAAATAATTTAATCATCACAATATTACTGTGATACAATTTTCTAAGAAAAAAATATTATTTTTTAATTGATAATAACTTCCAAAACATAACTAACACCTTTGATGGCTTTTTGATAATTGTAAAATTCGGAAATAATCTCATAGCACTCATAGAAAAATTATTATTATTTTTTTTAATAAAATGTGCATATTTAACTATAGGTAGTTGCGTTACAGTAACAAAAATAACCAATTGAAAATATTTATGTAACAAACTGCGTAAGGCACATCTTCTGTGTCTTCTCGAAAAGACACAATTTCATCAGTTGGCCTTATTTTCGTAATGTAATTTCTTGTTTACAAGAGTCAACATCGGCTCACAAATTATTTATTTAAAGCGCTTTTGTAAGCCGCATTCTAATGCACAAAGGTTCCCAGAGCTGGTGATACCATGCAATGAAATTTAACAATTGCCATTTAAATATACCGTTTTGAAACGAATCTCGTACGCCAAGTGAAAGCGACTATCTGAAAAGGAATTCAGATTTGCAAGGAAGGCAGTTCTGAGGCATTGAGATGAAGACGGTACTGTTTACAATATGAGCTGGTTTCCTTTACTACTACACATTTTGCATTTAAATTTATTTATTTATTTTTATTTTATTTTATTTTATTTATTTATTTCTCTCAACCAACAGACGTTAGGCCAATTATAGGCGTCGCTGCGCATTTATGGGGACTTCCAACCCCATTAACGACTGTCATGATGTTATTATGACATCCGGGACCAACTATTTCCGTGGCAGCCGTACCACGAGGCGCTGAGAGAAGCAGCCGTGGAACTCCCATCCATGGTCTTCACATGTAAAGTTTTTAGAATTTTATCGACATATAGAAATTACAAATTTAGCAATGTGTCGTGCAAATGCAAGCGTTAACCAAAATGTTAATCAGAATTAAGCCAAGTAGACAGAAAGATGACTACATTTACTGCAGTTTGTAATTATGGATAAAACTAAGACTTGAAATCTGAACAATTTTCTCCAACAACACACAGCTTATGCGAAGGAGATGCATGAAAATATGTGTGATTAGTGATATCGCTCCTTCATACTAGGTTATATTATAACATTGGTGTCTCGATTATCAATATGTTCGAGAATCTTGGCTGTCGCTACTCTCTAAACTACAAACTTAGCCATTCAACTAGCACAATTAGTCGCTGGTACGTACCGTTGACAGAATTTTAAATTGTTTTGGCACTAGCCGCGAGCACTAATATGAACGTTCGCATCATTCCCATTGTTGGTGGCAGCAACGTTAAGGTGACGTTCCAGGAACGCCTACGTTCCAATGACGTTGTGGTTACATAGCGGCGACGTTGCGGCTTGGTAGCAGCTACCTTCTCGGAACTTTACTACTCTTTCAGATTAGTTTTGTTTGCTTAGTCCTGCAACTGATTTTGTTATATATCATTCGTCCATGACCCTTTTCCCATTTCCATTGCTTAGAAACTAACACTGCAAAAATAACATTATAGAGCAAAACTTATTCTCTTTGCCGATGATCTGAGTGATAAAATTAGAACGAATGCAAGTTTACTGTTAAACATAATTATATGTCCAAATGATACCACGCGCTATTCAAAATTACATTGTTAAATTAAAATATTGACTTAAGATGTTTAACATCATGCGAGAACTTATTGTTCTTGGAAGCTCGAAACTAATGCATTAATTTAATAAATTTAGTGCAGGAGCACTGTTAAATTAATATTTTTTGTGACGTGAGGGTTGTCCTTTATTAATGACGTAAAGTTGTAAATTTCCGAAAAAATAACTTTGAAATCGTTTTAACTAATAAATATGACTTGCAAATAATTGCGACTCAATGCTAGTGGGACCGGAACTGTAAATATGTAACTTTAATGTTATATTTAAGTACTAAAGAGTACTAAATAAAACTACAGCATTATTTTAAACTCCCTGTAAAGCTGTGACTACCACAAACTGCCTGTCTATCCAGTTTGTAATCTCATATATTTTTCAGATGGGCGGTGTCACACACTGTGTTTATATGTTTATTTTAAACGAAGTATAGAGAAAAAGTTCAATTTTCTATAAAAGATAGTATAGGCATTTTCATATGTGATGAAGAAAATAAAACACTGTTGAATATCACAAAAACAACTTGTGAGTGCTTGCATGAATAGTTTTTTATTACCAATATGTGACATTGTTTCAAATAATTAACGAACGTCTTTGGAAAAATTGACACTGACAAGTTGGTTTTGTGACATTTCATCATACAACGGCCGATGTGGCTTTACGTATCACTTCAATAAGAATTTAAAGACATAAATTAAACAAAAGTACTTTTATTTCCCGCTTTCCTGCAAGTTTCTAACAATTTTGTCAACAAGCAAAGTTTTATGGCCACCTTTTTGGGGACAGAAAAACTTTATTAGCAAAATTACACACTAACTAAAAATCTGGTGTGATACACGCACACAACTTCCTTTTACAGTGATCTTATAATTAGCCAAAAATTTGATTTAAAATGTTTTTCTACAGCCGTGATTTTAAACTGTTTCCAAGGGTCATATGCGGCGTGCTTTATGTTGTCTATAAAACACGCCATTCCATTTAAAACACGGAGTACTTTAAGAGGTTATAAAACCTTATTTGTGAAGATTAAAAGTACAGTTATTATATCGGACCGATTTGTATGCGGAGCCCCGAGTGCCCGATTGGAGAGGGGCGGAGCCGGATGGCGCCTTTGGAGAGGAGCGGAGCCCCGAGGGCCCCCTTGGAGAGATGTGGAGCTCCAAGAGCCCCCTTGGAGAGGGGCCGAGCCCTGAGGGCCCCCTTGGAGAGGGGCCGAGCCCCGATGGCCCCCTTGGAGAGGGGCGGAGCCCGATGGCCCCCTTGGAGAGGGGCGGAGTCCTGAGGGCAGCCTTGGAGAGGGGTGGAGCTGCAAGAGCCCCCTTGGAGAGGGGCCGAGCCCTGAGGGCCCCCTTGGAGAGGGGCCGAGCCCTGAGGGCCCCCTTGGAGAGGGGCCGAGCCCTGAGGGCCCCCTTGGAGAGGGGCCGAGCCCCAAGGGCCCCCTTGGAGAGCAGCGGAGTCCCGAGGGCCCCCTTGGAAAGGGGTGGAGCTCCGAGGGCCGCTTTGGAGAGGGGCGAAGCCCCTAGGGCATTTAAGCTAACAAACTCCTCGGCTGTAGAAAAAATATTGAAGCCAACTCGTGTTTTACAGTTTAAAAATCTCGGTCGATCATAAAATTCTCGCTTCGCTCGAATTTTAACATGATCGACCTCAATTTTTAAATCCTCTGTAAAACACTAGTTGCCTTAATAGCTATTTTTATTATACCTGCATCAGAATCGCCGTTTAAAGCACGCCTGAGCGTGCGAATACAGGCGATTAAAGCTCGCCGAGCTTTAAAGGTTGTCAAGGAAACGACTGAATGCAACAACGGACATGGACGCGACAAAAACGTAAATAATTCTAGTAACTATAGCAGCAATATTATTATGCCCTCTCGATTTATCACGACAAAAATTATTTCTAAGTTTTTAGTGCGTAATTTATTTCCAGTATTGGAGGTATAATAAAAAATAGCGTAAAGTATTCGTGGATAACTGGTCTTTAAAACACTTGCTCTGTTTCGAGCACTCCGGCTACGCCGTCGTGCTCGAAAACTCGCGCGTGTTTTAAAGACCTTGTTATCCACTCATACTTTAATATACTATTAAACATTTGTCAAAAATTTTCAAAAATTAAAAATTCTGCAAAAACGGTACAAAATAGAGCGTTAGTTGAAGAGACAAATTATCTCTAGAATTTTAAGCCGAATTCAAAAATGTAATAATATACCGGGTGTTCTATTTAAAATAAGAGTTAATAAAAAACATAGACAAAAAAAACAAAAGAAACCCATTTTAAAAGTATTCAACTGGAAAATCACCTATCTCACATCAATACACATTCAAATGTAATAAAAATGTAAAGTTTAAAAAAATCGTTAGAGCCGTTTTTGTAAAAATCGAAAAAAACTGAAAAATCACAAGAGTAAACACCTACTTCCGGTTATGCGATTTTTTTCAAAAGCTTGCTGTCTCATATACATAGTACACAAAACTTATATATGAAGTTTCAACGCCATACCGCTTTTCGTTTTTGAGATATTCTGTTCACAGACAGACACACAGACAGACACAGACACACAGACCAATGAAAAAAAATATGTTTTTTGGGATCAGGGGACTCTAAAACGTGAAGATCTGTTGAAAACTCAATTTCGAATTTTTGGAGTGAATCCAATACTTCCTTTATTGTAAAAGGAAGTAAAAACTAATCGAAACAAAGCTTACCTGCGGTATGCTACAGGATCAAGAAACAGAATCGGTCTAAATCGGTCATCTTATAATAAAAATGGTTGAGGGTGTAACAATGTGTGCTTTTTGTTCTTCTTATCTAAGACGGAAAACATTGAAAACAGAAATTCAGCGTAAATCGCTTAAATTTGTGTGTGTTTAGCGACCCGTTGGGATCATCCAGCGGCGTTCACGGGGATTTTCAACTTAAGCACCTTTCGCAGAAAACAGTTCATTTGCTTGCGGGCTTTTCCCAAGGGAGCACGTTTGTTAACGGCACGAAGAACATTTCGTCTTTGGCAAATTAAATAAAGCGACTGGAAGCTCTGGTTTAAACAATTTGCTACCTAAATGTTTGTGAGCCACAACTAAGAATTCTGCTAACCGTAAAGCAGGTATGCGAAATGGTACACTCCCAAAAATGTTTTTGATACGTCAGAGGATTTCGTGACGTCAGCCGACCAAGGGTTCCCAAAGCAAAAAGCGAGGGACTTCCCAGCTGCCTTCGTGTAGAATTCATATACGTGTCATCCCAGTGGTGACGCAATCCAAGGCGAACCTAATTCGAGAATACACGGTAACTCTCAGAATCCAACTTCCAGGTAAATTTATACCAATAATGCTTGCAGTTACCGGATAAGTGTTCGCGGTCAACTGTGGGAAGCTTTCGTGAGCGCAACAGACATTTTGGCGATCTATTTTAATATTTTTTAATGTAAGTTTACATTTATTTGTATGGCATAGAGTGTGTCACTGTAAATGCGAGTAGCCCCGAGCTATACCGCGCGTAGAGTGACAATTATTATTTAATATTTGTGGTAAGGATTTGCCAATTATTCTAGGTTTTAATCCTATTTTCTTTAATTTATTTATGATTTTATATGTGTTTTAAGGTTAATATATTTATGTAAGTAAATCGGTTCTCTTTGTGTATGTTGTTTCAAATTTGTTTTAGCCCGAGAACACCATAAGCGCAGACCAGCTTCCTGTTGGTAAATAGTGTTCGTCCGTAACCACGATTGGGGTATTCGAGAATTTCATGCATACTGAGCTGGCTAGATGAACAAATAGGGCAAATAATTATTAAAATACTAAGGCCTACCAAACTTCTTCTTTAATTTTAACGTAATAGTAACGTATAAAGATATGTTAGATTTGTTAGTTTTGCGACAACGAATCATGGACACCATAGGTCTTAGAGAATATGAGTGGAAGTATTTTAAGAAGAAATAGCTGCAATATTCTTCTCAACTAACCATGAACGTTTTGAGCGTTCGAGAGATGTATTTTGCATTGTGGGTAGCAGAGGTTATTTCTTCATCTACATGTTCATTCATTGAACCAGGTGAACACAGGTATATGACAAACACGAATAGATAAAACTAAACAGGTTTGTTCTAAATTAGTATCGGAAAATTTCCGTGCTATTTCTAACAACCCTTTCATCGAAGTTCAATAAGATCTTTTGCATGCTTCCACAGGTGTTTACGATACTTCTCCAGAACATACTTAATCACAGTTATTGATGTTGTTTAATCGAGCTGTTCTGAACATCCAACGGTGTTCCAGTTTACCGAACAAAAACGATTAGACAAATAAAACCAGCGATATCTAATCATTAATCAGCCTTGATATCACGTTTTTTCGTGATTCGGATGCGCAGCAGTAGATGGTTTCACCTGACCAGCTCGCATATCAATTAATTGCCTTTTCCAAACAGAGGTTAAGTGTCGTTGCCAGTTACCTCTCGCGATTCAGACTTGACCTCTTGACGAGGTTACGAGAAACCTAGAATTAAAACTGGCCGTTTACTACAAACCTGTGATTTGAATTTCCGAAACTGGACATTACTTTCTTTGACGCTGATGGCTAATCTTGGGCATGCAAGCCCGAGTATTGCGGAAATATTTTCTAGGTGGCAATTTATGCACTTTCTCAGATGGGGCCTACTTTTCAGTGCCACAAGCGATCGCACCTGACTTATTGCTGCTTTTCGAATATCCACTCCGCGAAAATACATTCCGTCCGTTATTGTAGCATTGTTCGGCCGATGTAACCTTAACCGAGATCATTAGGGATTACAAAACGCATTATGCTTATTAGATTTCGTTGGCCAATCCTTTTGAAACCAGTAATCGCTGCAGTGTCGTTGTGGAGATTAAATGTATAACCAGGTCGAAACGGAAAACACGCGTTGCTAACTATTCGAAACAAGCAGATTTGTAATCCTACAGAATTCAGGAGATAACTTAAAATCCCGAAAACTAAATATCGACTTTTTAACTGACATCGAACCGCATTAACCTAACACCTACTTACAATACACATATGAGATAGAAAATTTTAAGTTTTCATGCAAGGCTATGTTCTTCCTGCTTCGAAACTTGACCTACAATAAATGCTAGTACCTTGAAAATATTCAGCAACGAGTTTAAGGTTTCTAAAATTCTGAATTACTAGGACGTCCAAAACATTTTTTCGCCAATGTCAAACAAATGCGTCCTCAAAACGGATAAAAACTAAGTGAAGTATGCGTGAAGGTCAACTCTAGACAATGCTCCGGAAAACGTATGCAGAACTATTTTTTAGCATTCGTGCAATTTTAAATATAAATAAGCAGTTGGAGTATTTATTTTAAAATTTCTTCAACATAGCTGCTCGCAGCTAAAGGCATTGCTTTAAATAATGAATTCGAATCTAGGAATATTTGTTGATTCTCAATTTTAAGTAATATAGTAAATTTGATCATATTAATTTTCGTTTGCAAAGCTATACTGCAATGACACTAAATTATGACCTAAGTGAATTGCACTGGGTGTCTGAAAAAGAATTAGGTACATCTAGTAGGTTTTGAATTTTATTTCCATGCAAATTTATAGTATATGCCGCTAGATTGTTATTGGTATTGCATTATGGGAAATCCAAAACATACTAGATGTAATTCTTTTTAAGACACCCGGTATATATCATATTGATCAGATTGGTTGCCTTGGAGATTTTTTAAATATAAATTATTGTTTCCAAAAATGGAATAAAAGCGCTTGTACCTCCCAAACTGGGGAAAAATAAATACAATTTTGGCAGTATCGGGCTGAGTTGAGCATGAAAGAGGTGCCGTTTCAACGAGGACAACCATCAAACACCGTTCCAGCTGTATAGGTATCGCCAGGAGCCACCTGGGCTCACATCTACAGAAATATGGCCAGCCATATTAGAAAAGCAATGCAAGTTAGTATTCACAGGAAGCTAAGCAAATCTATTATGTACATGTGAATTATTGCTGTGAGACAGTAAGGTGTTTTGCCGAAGTGAGGTTAAAAAGATAATGCGCCTAATTTAGTGGAGATCTGTATCACCGACACGCCATATTTAAATGTCAAATTTAAATTTGACAATAAGATTCAAGAATTATAATTTATGCATGACCGTACCTGACATAAGTGTCGATTGTATCTAAAATAAACTAGGCTGAGCTGGTTAGAAAACGTAATACGAGGGCTATTTTTCAACCTCTGATTCAGTAGGAATAAAAAACAAGAATGAATATGAAACATTTATTGTATAGAAAATGAAAGTACATCTATCAGCTACATTTCTACAAGGTTAAAAAAAATAACCCTCGTATAATTGGACAGCAATTAATTTATAAACACAGCAAAAAACACCAATAAAATTCTTCTTATTTTCTGACTTTATTAAGTCTACACTTTCATAAATAAATGTGAAGACAGCTAAAAACAATCATAGTTCAGGTGTTGTTACTATATTTACTTAATTCAAATGATAAAAAAATGGATTTTCAATTCAATTTACGTGTTTTTGATCATAGTCTAAACAGTAAAAAATGGAAAAATATTGTTACGATGCACTCATTTACTTTTTTAATAACAAGAACTGTTCTAGGGCTATTTTTGTTGGAATATATTATCGAGGCGGAATTGCAATGATTTCAACTTATCAATAATATTTTTTCAGAGTCATTTTGAAATAAACTGTGTTTTAGATACTGTAGATGGTGCAATTTTTATCCTTAGCTTCTCTTCAACACACTTCGTTAGAGTAAGAAGTTTAAGTACTTAACAGTGAAGTAACGCTAGAACATTCAAAACGTAAAAATTAAAGTAGCAAAAATGTAGAGTGCAAGTATAAATTTTCAAAATAATTATAATAGCAACAATAATGATACAAATGAACACTATATTAACCTATTACACTAAAAAAATATATCCAGGGAAGTGGTCTCATTAAACATTAAATGCTCTCCCTTTACCTGCTTAAATCAATTATACGAAGTTTCTTTGCCAGAAGACAGTAAATCGTGAAAGCTTGATGAAAAGTAACGCATTGTAGAGTTTTCCTTATCTGCTATAGTTTCCAATGTTCGGTTTGGCACGAACAGAATTCGCTCAATACGTATAATGTAGCACACATATTGGGATTGCATGTGAAGTGTATACATTTTTTGTTTAATTTTGCTCTCAAAATTACCTTCCACTTATCATTTCCCAAATATTTACTATGTAAACGTCAGATTGACTTAATATCTGAATTCAAATACTGATGGTTATATACTTTATTTATTATTTTTATGCTAGCTAAGTAACTACTTTTTCAACATGAGTATTCTTGTTCAGGTTGGGACATGCATTTAAATATTTGAAGTTACTATTAAGAGGGAAGTAAGTTAGAATTTATAATAAACATTGTGAGTTTGGTTAACTTCTGATTGTATGCAGCACTTTGGGATATTAAATTCTTGTCTTCTCTGAGATAATTATTTATTATAAATTATAACATTTGAATTATATATCGTCAATTTTGTTTTTCAGATGATTTTTGATGTGTTTTCCAACTTATGACTGATCTAACCTATTGTGAAAATCACCGCTACTCTTGAAACCGCTCTGGCGCCCAACTCCTACAAGTCCACGGTAATTCTTCTAGTTATCTACACCAAAATCGAAGATGCTGGCACTTCCAAACATATTAATGCCAAATGACGTTAATTTTGTAGTACCACTATCATTGGCTTTCAATTAACAAAAATGCTCTTCTATAATTTAATTTATAGGAGCAAAGTACAAACGAGTGTATCCCTAATCAATTTGAAAAACACGGTTTTATATCCTTCAATAACAAATTTTGCTAAGCTAAGAGCCTAGTTACCATAATTATTTTAGCAACTGCCTTAATTTGACTTTCTAAACATTAATTTGACATTTCTATAATTTAAACATACTAATTACACATTAAAAACTATTAAAACTAACACTTTATCCTCTATCTACGGTCCTAAATGAATCTATTTACCTCATTTCTATTTATGCGTAGCACTCTCCAGCAACGTTTGCCAAATTAAACAATTATGACTATTCCTCTTCATTTAAACCATAAATTCCATAGCTGCACTTAATTGCATGTCCATATTATGGTTATTCATATAAATTCTACCTTCGTACAACTTAAATTATAACCTACTTGAAATGCTTGTTTCCTTGGAAATGTCAACCCAAAACATGTTTCGTTAACAGGCACTACCGTTGGCATCTTTCCAGATCAGGCTGCTATTCTGCATGATCGACTGGATTGACTTCTTGCAAGGGATTATTTCGATCTTCTTAATATATTAACTCTCTGTTTACACCTGTCACAACCTCTCTTACTTATTAGCTGTATGCTTGATTAATTTTCTTGTGCTTTCAGATTGTGCAGTTGCTTGTTGATTACTTTACTGCTTAGTCCACCGTATTATGAGAACAAACAAAAAAACACTTTCCAATGAAATTCATTTATTTATTAATTTTAAGTCAAATAATATAGTATTATTTAACTGGCAAATATCAATGAGGGTGGATGTCCCTACGTTTAATACAAATATCAAATCATATTATTATATATACAGCCTGTTCAAAATTAAGTGTGCACTATTGCTATTTCGGTTGCTATTATAGCTACGAAGTTGGTTAAATTAGTAAAATAGTAGCATTTTTCGTGTCGATTAAAATGGCACAAACAAAAAAAACAATTGAGCGTCTGGTTTTGACATATGTCAAAAAATGCATTTTTTTTAATGGAACCGCCAGTATATTTTGACGTCAATCGATAGCCAATCTTCTTCTGAACAAAAAACTTCTTATACCCTACTATCCTAAAGTTAATAACAGTGGAGATATACGCCTGTTCAAAATTAAATGTGCACTATTGCTAACTTGTTTATTATGGGAGCTACAACGTCGGTTAAATGGGCGAAATAGTAGTATTTTTTACGTGAATTACGGGGGTAATTATAAAAAAAACAATTGAAAATCGCATTTTTGAGATATTTAACAAAACTTTTGTTTTATTGGAACACACTATATGTTTTAACATATTCTGAAATAACATTACATTCTCTACAAAAAAGTTTAAATGAGTTGCTAAAATTGTATTTCAAAATATGTTAAAATGTATAAGTAGGGCGTTCCAATAAAAAAAAACGTTTTGCTATCTCAAAAATGCGATGTTCAATTGTTTTTTATAACTAGCACTGTAATTCACGTAAAAAATACTACTACTTCGCCCATTTAACCGACGTAGCTCCCATAATAAACAAGTTAGCAATAGTGCACATTTAATTTTGAACAGGCGTATATCTCCATTGTTATTAACTTTAGGATAGTAGGGTATAAGAAGTTTTTTGTTCAGAAGAAGATTGGCTATCGATCGACGTCAAAATATGCAGGAGCTTCCATTAAAAAAAATGAATTTTTTGACATAAGTCAAAAACCCGAAGCTCAATTGTTTTTTTTGTTTACGCCATTTTAATCGGCACGAAATATGCTACTATTTTACTAATTTAACCAACTTCGTAGCTATAATATCAACCGAGATATCAATAGTGCACACTTAATTTTGAACAGGCTGTATATTCATTGCTGAAACACACAATCATCGCAATATATTGCTATACACCTTGATGTGCTGTTTAGTTTATTTAATTTTATTAGCTCGGGTAGATCATAGATTATTTAAGCCTGTATGATATTATTATTAGATTGAAATAAATTTTTGTTTAGCTAAGTGTATGTAAGATATTTGGCCTTTAATATAAATTTTCTTTTTGAGTTTATTTATCTTTTGCTAGCTCTAGGAGAACAACTACTCTCAAATCAGGTTAGGTTCATGCGTTATCAAATTATTACTTGTGATAGCTGATTAGTACAATAAAAATTTTAAAAAAATGTTATGACCGTTCTACAATTGTCAGCGTCAAATATCTATGAAAGTGAAAAGTTAGTCAAATAATATCTTTTACACGTATTATTTCAAATATCGACTAAGGTAAGTAGTTCCTTCAAATATGTAATTCACTCACTATTAAAGACTTATTTTCTTTAGATCTTTTAACATATACCTTTTAAGCTTACTGAAGCACTCCACTCAGCATCTCAGTCGAATCAACCTAAGCAGGCCACCTTCTGATACTCTGGAACCCCCATTTAAATACGGCTCCCTGACTAATTGTAACAGCTTCCGTTGTTGATCGCTTCCCGTACAGTTCCAATGTATACACCACCACTGCAAGCTCCCAGTCTACAGGAATCACCTTACTTGCAACAGCCACCAAGCTATCAGCAATCCAAACTGCATTACAACTCCAATGTAAGCTCCCAGTCTATAGGAATCACCTTACTTCAAACAGCGACCGCAATGCCCTTTATGCAATTCTTACAAGACACTTCAGACGTCCAACAAGAACCTCGATTTTGAACCATAAAATTCATTTTTACCTGGGTTTATTTCCAAATGTTACTATTTACAGCTTGTTACATGTACATTTTCTTAAAATAAAATTTAGTGTTATTTTTATATTCCAATTTTCCATAGCAATAATTATTATACCACTTTTTTACAAGATAACACTCCTGGATACATTTCAATACAGTTTATTTCAATTTTACATTTTTATAAGTGACTTTTTCAAATAAATAATTCGAGTCTGCCTTTCACTTTGATTCAAGCTACCTTATGGCTTATTCTGATTGCCATTTAATATAAATTATGAACTAAACTCTCATATTACTAAACAATTATATTTACTTAAATCAAACATTATTTAACCCATATTCCAGAACCTTTCTGATAAAATATTGACTACTTTACAGTATTTGTATTCAATCTCTTATTCGTTAAATAAATCTCAAATATTTATGTTGTTTTTTTACTACATAAATCCACGCTTGTACATTTAATTAATTTATCCTTCCAATAATCTCATACCTAAGAATACTTTCATAACTAATTAGCAGTCTTAAGATGCTACCACAGCAATATTTACAAAAATGCTGTCTTTAATACTTCATTTGTAAGACAACCGGTTGCTGTAATGAAATAATAGATACTTTTATCGACGACAATTTTTAGTAAAATAGAAAAGAGAAAAATCTTGAAAGCTCCAGCGTCGCATAAAAGATGAAGTGAATTTAATTATTTTCGAATTAATAGTAATTATCAACCTATTAAATTTATAATTTAAAAATTTACAAGTTTAATGAACAATCAGCAGACTGTGAAGATAGCTAAAATTAACTATTAAGTGTGTGGTTAGAATTCAATAAAAGGAAAGCATGGATGAAAGTCTTCTCACTATAGTAACTATACCGCCGCAGCCAGAAATTTAACAATGCAAATTTCTGTGGAAGAAGTAAAACAGCAAGTGATTTATAGGCAAGTGATTTTCTTGCTGACAGAAATTGCAATTCATAACGAAATAGTCAGGAAGTTATGCAGAGTTACTATTAAGCAAACGATTTCTAACACTAAATGGCTATCATACTGATCCGAATAAGGATATCACTGAACAAATACTTATAGAAATTACAAGGCGGAAGAAAATTATTACCTTCTTGTTCTGCACGTTAGCTCTGAATCGCAACCATTTCTCATTGTTACTTTCATGTACATGAAATGGCTCAGAGCAGAATGGATGATCAATTGTTCAAATATTGTCTCGATGCTGAAGCCGCTATTATACGTATTCATAGAGCTAAATAATGTTGCCATTTTAATAAGTGGCACAAGAGCTTATTTGTCACTCTATTATTTTAGTTGAAGAATCCAACCTTTTAGAACTTTCTTCAATGCCGACGCACCTACAGTTGAATGAATTAGAAATATCCAGAGACATGTATTGTTCTAGGTCAAACTTTCTTGGTCCTTGAAACTTATTAATTATTTATATCTGCCCGAAAACACTCTTTCACTATCGTACAGTGAAAAGGCAGTTCGTTTCGACCAATAATAATTAAACTCAAAAAATTATAATGCGTTGCCAGAAATCTTCGCGTAGCAAGCAGTTTGAAAAATATCTGTTTGGTCGAATACGACTGCGAAAAGCAGAGCGGATTTTTTTAATTAGCTCTGAAATTGGCTTCTTCCTTTTTAAGAATGTCGTTAAAGTTTTTATGGTTGAATTTTAGATTAAAGGCGAAACTATTTTCTAATTAAATTATTGCTAGCGTGGAAGTCAAAGTGAACAATTCCAATCTGGTTTTAATTGTGACATTAAGTATTGAGCTTCTGCTCAAGCCTTTGAACTCTTAATTAGCATAAAACAAAATTGAAAATCGTCAAGGTTATGTTTTGCAGAAGAACAATTCATGCAGCTCCCTTAAGAGCTGATGCATTGATGATTACCTCAAGTAGTTTTAAATAGTTACTTAGAATTCTACGGAAGATCCTGTATTATGCAAAGTCAAGAACAAACACAAACTATACTAATTAAAGTATAATTAAATTAATGTGTGGATTTCGTATTTAGTTCAACGGTAGTTTCACTATAATAGTGATGTCATCATATTGTTGTTTTACGTGTAGTATTTCAAGTGTATGCGTTTATAATAAGTCGTTAGGCCTTAGCAGATGATGAACACATCTATTGCAAAAACATGCTGCTCCATATTACTCTACTTCATTAAAGGCCTAATTATGTTGTATGCGCACGGCGAGTTTTAGTAAAACAAAAATGAAACTCTTTAATTACTCAGGAACGTACTGAAAGTTGCACTTCGTGAAACGTGTAATTTCGGTGGATATTGAAGTAAAAATAATTGTTTAGATTATTGTCACTTTTATGCTGACAAAAGTAAGATTTAGAAAGACAACTAACTTTTAATTTTATTTGAAAATGAGTATGCTCCTATCGAAAATGAGCTTCCGTTTGAACAAATAATTTACAACGACCGTATTGGCCGTTATTAAAACAGCGCCAATAAATTTCAATCGTCCCTATATTAAGCGAAACAAACGTGTAGTAATAATTAAGTACTTACGTGCCATTATTTATTAGCTACGGATAGAAAACCTCCTAAAGATGATAATTTGCTCTTAGTGACTTTCAAAAAAGTTATTTGCTTTTCTAATTTTTTTGTAGCAATTGAAACTGCAAAATGATCCTGAAATATTTATTTTCAATTTTAATGAAATCACCTGTGGTTACAAAACGTAATTACCGCAGTTACATAAAGGAAATTCGCCGTTGATCAATTTATAATTGCCCCCATATGAAGAGGCGTGCACAAGGTGTACAAACGCGAATGGTTATCTCATTTATCAAATGAGTTTCAGAAAATGAAGCAACAAAAATTCATTATTTTACGTGTATATTTCTCAACGGTTATTTCAAATATCAAAGGTAAAAAGTGCTGGATTGTAGATTTCGACAAAATCTTTTTGCGTTTTAGAAGTTCTTTAAAACTCAGCTTCAGAATACATTTTAATCGTATATTAGCATTCCAATGTTCTTGTTTATGGATACATGGAACAACTATTCTTTATATAACAGTTACTTGTTATCAAAATTACTTCTCACCTAAGCTTCTTTATTCCTTCAAATTTCAGATCGACTTGGCCTAAGATAGTTATGATTATGTACATTGTCATATTAATGCTTTACTCGGTATACCAATTAAGTTCTGTTCACTAAACCTCAAAACTACTTCATTTATTATATTTTTTAAACATGAAACTCTTCCTAAGTTGGGACATGCATTTTTAATTATTTTTAATTTTCTATATTTTTTACATTCAAACTCTACGTCGGTTATATAGATTTCTTTTATTTAAAATGTACGTTGACAGTTCATCCAACCTTTTAATTCAACCGCTCCTATGAATATCATTTCTCAGCTCATTTCAGGTAATTATTGATCAGACATTAAATAGTTCAGATACATTTTGTTCCTATCTTTGACACACAACACTAGTCTAACCGTATTAAAAATCTCTCTGGTACTAGCTCACAGAAATTAAGCAGATCTCTGCTACAGTTAATTGATACACTGCAACCAACCCACAGCAATGTCCTCCATATACCTTACCTCCTACGATACTGATATTCCATTATTTGGTATATCTCAATAAATAACACATATTTTTACTTCAAATCGTACTGTAATGACATACCATCCGGGGACACACTGTATAGTTAATTTTACATAATTATGATCATCAAATAAATACGAACAGAGTTCATTACTATCTTGTCTTCTTCTTTGTCACGCATTATGTACAAAAAATTTGTTTGTTTTGCGAATACATGTTCTTCTTTGTCTTCCTCGTATATTTGGGGCTTCTTAATAAATTAACTGGAACTTATCGTCAATTTCATGTGCTTGTCCATTCCTATCTGCAGTTCTACAATTTATATCCTAGGTAGATTTCACTTAGCATTGCTTTTCGATTACACATTAATTAACTTCGATGAGCCCAATATTTTACGCAACCCTACGTGTTCCAGCCCACATTTCAACCCGTAAATAAATTGCTCTCTGTCGTGTACGTCCACGTTACAGAGTTCAAATCGCAATTGCGAAATGGATTTCTACAGTTGTAAATCTAACTAGCGTATGATCTCATAAAACATAATAGAAAGCGAGCCACTCAAAAATAGATCTGTCGAACAGATGGCAGCCATTAAATTTCGATACACAATTGCGACGAATTGCTCCATTGTGAACCAATCAGAAATATGATGCTGGAGTCATTTTTGTTATTTATGCTAATTTCTGAAATTGCGCAATATGCAATTATTGTAGATTTTTAATTTAATTATGATTACTTCCGTAAAAGATTGAATTGGCTATCTATTTTTATTTTGTAGATGAGCTCTAGATATGTGATATGCCAGATATCTTGGACATGGCAACGTGGTCAAAATCGTATTAAAATGATCTAAAAACAATACCTTATATAAATACTGCCATGAAATATATTCATTTACTTATCATTAATTCTTCATTGCTATAACCTAAATGGCAAGAGTATTTATTTTTATTGAATATCCCATCACATTTAAACTATTTCAAACATTATACGTTATTTTAAAATAGTCGTCACTAACAAATTTATGAACGCTCACTGGAAAGGGCTAAGTTAACGAACGAATTAAAAAGTTACGCGGGTTCAACATGTGCCAAACGCCTCATGTAAACAAAGAATGCCAATGGTTGTAAACTAAATAACTGAAGTGGACAAATGAGATGCTGGCCCTTCCGTGTCCGTCTATAAGACTTTCCCAGTTGTGTAAATGGAGGGTTGTTTACTGTTTGTAGGTGGCCAGAAGGACGGTGGCAGTTTAGCCGTTGTCTCCCGTATCCTAGCCTAAACATAGCTTTATTGCCCTTCTGATACAACAAGACGTCATCTCGACGAATTGTTAGTCCACTTTTTCGACGGCTTGCGCCACGTAAGTGCTTTATTACCCGACTTTTAACCTGCTATACTCTGCGTTTACTCGCTGGTTGGTCCCGGATCTCCTGCAGTTCGCAGATGACGTAATATTGCCTAGGTCCATGCATTACATTGCTTTCCTTTTACAAACGAGTTGCAAATGCAATTTGTTGCTCACGACGGTAGTCATTCAATTTGCGACACCAGTCACTTAGTTGCGCGTAGTGTAGCATCCAAAATTATTTCCTCGCTGATTTAGGCTCCACAGCTTTTTATGAAGTTTTCACTTTTAGAATCGCCTGCTCTGCTTGGTAGATATTTTTTAGAAAATAATAGTTATCCGCAGAAAATGAATAAAATCGCAATTAGATCTTTGATAATAATGTTGTACCTTATTCTACAGGGTTTATGTATATTTTGACATCCACCTAGAAAGTTTATTATTAGAAATATAAAAGCTTCCAATACAAAGATTAGAGAGTTTCAAGCAAACCTCGGCAATCTTTAAATATATTTAATAAATGGACATTTTATAAATATTCATATATTTGTTAAGAAATGATTTTAGAACGGAATAAATTATAATAACAGCAAGAATTCGTTTTAAGAAAAGTAAAGACATTAAAAAATCGTTTCCTAACGTATGGACTTCAATTTTTTATGAGAGACTACTGACAGCATGAAAAATATTCAAAAGCATTCATTAACAATTGTGTATTTTCATTTTAAAAAGTTAAATATAACATCACATTAGTCATATAAAGTAGATTTAGTATAGAAACCGGTCTAAATTACGTACTAACAGAGCATACGCCTGGTTTGCATTACACTGGACTTTAGGATTTGCACAAAATAAGATTTAATTGGACGCAACCAGGGCTGCAGCGATATGAGCCGTTCAATATTTCAATAGGTATTTTGGATGCTCCTGTTGCACGAGTGTTGATGACAACATCCTAAGTATTTCGAAATGATAACACTATGAAAAACACAATCGTTCATTCATTTAAGCAAAATTAATTTTGATAAGAAAGATAGGTCTCGGGTGGTGTAGCTTGAACAAGCGTCCACGTTCGATCAGTAGAGTTAAGCAACGCTCTTTGTGGTCAGAACTTGGATGGGAGTTTATTGGCTGCTTTTCTCGGCGCCTCGTGATACGGCTGTCACGGAAATAGTTGGTGCCGGATGTCATAATAACATCATGACAGTCGTTAGTGGGGTTGGAAGTCCCAATAAAATGTACAGCGACGCCTATAATTGGCCAAACGGCTGTTGGCCGAGTACCAAAAATAAAATAAAAAATACACATACAGAATGCGCGATTAAAATAACTAAAAGTTAACGCGTCCTGATATTTTGACATGCTATGGCAACGAACAGATTGAAAGTGACGCGAATTTGACACAAGCCAAACAATAGGTAGACAGAGTTCAGGCCGTTGCAAACCAAATGATTGGAATAGGTCTGACTGAGCTGAATATCTGACGCTGATGCATTCGTGTGCGTTTTATAGCTTCCCTAGTTGCGTAAGTGGAGGATCGTATATGGCTTGCCGGCAGCCGGATGGTCACTTCGCGTTCTCGAAAGTGCAATTTAGCCATTGCGCCTCATTTCTAAGCCAGGGTACCTGAATTTGGTTTACTATCCTTCTGCTTCAACACGAGGTTTTTGAGCAGAAGTGTTATGCCATCATTGTTCGCCTTTTTGTCTGCAGGCGGTCAGTATCCCGATTCTTGCGCGGCCAATCTTTTGTTACCCAAAAGGATTGGACGGTACGTGTTATTTGATGACGGATGCCTTGCAATTTTCAGAGTGCCTAATGTTGCCAAAATCTGAGTTTTAAATTGCGTGCCATTCGCGACGCTAAGCTGCAGCTTGCCCTTATAAAGTTTTTGTCTTTGTGATCGCTTACACTGTTTTTGCAGACTTTTCGAGGTGTAATTTATGGACGCTACACGTGGCAATGCTCCCGCTACCATATGAATACTAAAAATTAGCCCTATCTAGAAATCATAAATAATTTAGTAGTTAGTTATTTACTAACGTATCGAGTTCCACTTTATTTTTCCGGAATGTTAAATATATTAGTCTTTTTTAGCGTTTGCTGTGCTGACAGATGTAAATGGCCGTTTGTTTAACATAGTGACATCACGAAACTTCTCCCAAAACGTCTAGGACGTGAACGAAGTAAATGAAGAGAGCACACTAATCTCAAGATTGAAAACTGAGAAGATATATAGTGATATTCATATAAAACCAAATTGGGGTTCACTTTTTAGTGCGGCGATTTAAGAGAAAACTCTTGTTTCTAAACCTAATATTCCTACATTTATTATATGGGATTGTGTCTTTTTCAGTTTTAATAGACTTAGGCCACGACTAAGTCCCTTTTAGTTCTGTGCTTCCGTAACACCCGACGTAAAAAACTTGCAAAATTAATTTTTAATAAAAGAAATTTGTTCTATTTGCTTTGTTGTTTGTAATTAAACTGAATCATATGACAAATGTACCTTTCCGTTTTTACAATCGAAGTATTTGCTTCTGGAAAAGAGGTTTTTCTAAAATAAATATTTGAAACAGCAGATCAAAGCGTCCGCTTGCTAGAAGTCCATAAAACAAATTCGCCGCCGCGATTTCAAATATTTGCAAAGAATTCCATTTTATAGTCGCTAACAAGTATTTTCAATAGCCGTAAATACCGTTTGCTGTACAATGGGCATTTTAATGCATTTTTACTGCGTTCCTTATGTATATATTTAACTATGTCGATGACCTAGAGAAGAAATCGGTGCATCTCTATGTACAACCACGCATGCTGCAAGCATCCTGCAGAATGCATAAAATATTGACTTTTAAAGTCAAATGTAACGTAATTAAACTAAATACCGCCGTGCGCAACATGTAGAGATCGCTAGTTACGAAAAATTATCAGGGCAGAAAATAACAAACTGCGCTCCTCCTCGCGAAAGGAATTAATTTTTTCTCCACCTTGGGCAATATCAGCGGACTCGTTATTATATTGAGCAAATAATAGAATCAAGTCGACCTCTGAGCAGAGTGGAGCTCTCGACAACACAACAAGAAGAGATCAAAGAGACGCAGAGGTTGGTAAACGTAAAGCGTGATTGGTGGGCAAAATTAAACCTGCCATCATTATTTACCTTCATAATTTCGCTGTCTCATAAGTCTATGCAACTTTTTATTATCATTTTATTTGAAATTGATACGCTTTATGCATTCTGCTTAGGTTGAGTTCTGGATATTCTCGGCTATTAGTGGCTCGGATTTTCCTATTTCCATTTGATCGGTTATTTACTTGATCCTTTGGTTCTAGACGGTGTGGCAAAACTGCCAAGGATGAGAATTTCGAAATGATAACACACTATGCACAACAACAAATATTTATTTATTTCAGCTAAATTAATTAACGAACACACACATATATACATACATATAGCAGGATATACAAATACACATATACAGTACGTGATTAACCAGCTTTAAGCGCCAACAATTACGTGACATGATATTTTTCGACAGGTTACGTTAACAAACGGGTTGCAAGTGCCAGACGATGGACAGATAGGAGGAATCGAATGATGCACGAAAATCTTAAATAGGACGATCGAGTGAGCGCTTTAGTGTCTGGTTTATATAGCTTCCCTAGTTGCATAAGTGAAGGGTTGTTTATGGAGTGCGTACCCTTTGTTTTCTTGATATCCCAATTTAGCCATGGCGCTCCACTTCTAAGCCCGGACATAAGAATTTGGTTTATTGCCCTTCTGCTGCAACAGGATGGCTCTTCGGCGAAGTGTTATGTCACTATTTTTCGAAGGATTTGTGCCACCCGAGTCTTTTATTACCCTCTTCTTTATCTCCGGGCGGTCAACTGGAATGCCCCGATTCTTGAGCAGTCGTCGTTTGTTAACCAAAAGAGCTAAGCGACTACCTACTGTAACGCTCTGGATTCCCTGCGATTTATAAAAACTGGAATGTTGCCAAAATTCCAGTTTCCAATTGCGTACCCCTAGTTGCGCGTAGGGCAACGTCTAGAATTAGTTCGCTGCTAATATAAGTTCCACGGTCGTTAAGAAATGTTCACTTTTATGTACCCCTGCGCTGTTTTGTAGGCCTTTATAGACGCTAAACATGGTGATGATGCCGATATAGTATCATCGTTTTGTAAAGAATTCCTAGTACCTAGATCTATGATTTAATAAATTTCTTCTACTCGTTCAAATTATTTTGTTATTTCTAATCTTTAATTAGTTTTTTCATATATAATTGTCGATAGTCTCGTCGAGTTCACGTGCAAAACTATTCATTCACATTTTATTTGAAACTGATACGCTTTATGCATTCTGCTTAGTCTGAGTTCTGGATATTCTCCGCTATTAGTGGCTGGGATTTTCCTATTTCCGTTTGATCGATTACTTACTTGATCCTTTGTTTCTAGACGGTGCGGCAAAACTGCCAAGGATGCACAATTATTTGCTCAAATCCATTCATGAAGTTTTGAAAGTGATGTTGTTTATTGCAGTGACCTTTCTGCTCGTGTGCAGTTCCCTTAATGCAAGGTAAAACGAATTATTTTAAGGCTAAATTCCTAGAAGCTGATAAAACTACACTACTCTACAACTAATAAAATCGAGGCTACCATTAAATACGTGAATCTCTTAAATAAAATCAAAGGCTTGAACTGGAAGGTAGTCCTCATTATCATAATTAACGAGACGATGTTACTAATTTCCTGTGTTTTTATAGCTCATTTTTTATTTGCAGCTGATCATGAAAATGTTAACGAACTCGAATGATTTTATGTGCTTAGCCTGAGTTAAGAAAACTTAATATTTCGAGCGGCCCAACAAAGCAGACTTGCTTTCTACCTCTCGAAACTTCCGAAAACGCTGTTTAAGGAGATATAAAAGCGCAGATGCAGGTTAAGCGTCAAATTACTTTTTCCTCGAGTTATTTCGACCAGTGACAGTGAATCTAGGCAAATAGTGACCCAGTCCTACTTTTCGAACATCTTTAGGTACGATTTTTATAATCCTTACTTTTTTCCATTCATAAATATCTCCAATTTCTATTTTCCAATTAATGTCCAACTAGGGAGCTCTGCCTACTACTTGTATAACCATTTTCAGTTTTACTGAAAACATATTTTACGACTCCCTTGCTTCTTGCGTTTATGTTCTCTTTTCCATTCTAGTATATTTTATATAGTAGAATGCGAAATTTCGCTGGTTAATAGAATATTCATAAAATAAATTGTAAATAAACAAAAATTTTCCAATTTACGCAAATGAGGCTTTCGTGAATGTAAAGAAATTCGGTCTTTCTTCTTAGAAAATTTTAACTACATTCAGCAAATTTCTTGGAAAAAGCAGCCATATTGATAGAAATAAAAAATGTAATGGCATATTCACAATTAATTTTTAGAAATAGTTCACCTGCTGTTTCAAGTAATCTTGTAAATCTATGTAATATAGAAATTGCGTTCTGTTAGCTAATTTATGTAGATTTCACTTTGTTCAATTAGTACTACGCTTTTTCAAGAATTTCCGTAAATATTCAGATTCATCAGCCGCATTTCTTCATGTTCCTCGTAGGAATCTAATTTAACATTCGCTTCCGAGTGAAATGGGGACGAATCAATTAAGTTTTAGTGAAACGAAAGTTCTACGTGTTCACACGAGTTTCCGGAATTTACTGATATTTATGGGTGCTCTTCTTCCTATACTTCATAAAAACTCCGAGCTTTTCTAATTTGTTGCATTTCACAATCGAATCCAAACGCATCAATCTGAACTTCTGGAATCGTGTCTTAGAATTTCATTGAACTATCCACACTCTACCTAATTTTATTCTATCTTACTTCGTCAATGCAACTTTCTAGAAATTAAAAATTATAGTCCTAAGATGGAGGAAGAACATCAACCGGCATGCCGATATAGTTTGATATTTTGAAAATTTCGAAATATTAAGTTTTGCTATTATTAATATAAATAAATTTATTGAAGAACTTTGAATATCGATATTGTTGAAACAAAGAATTTTTAGATATAGGTTTGGATAATGCCACTTTTCAATAATTTCTACCGCACATTTTTAATGGTTGAGTAAAATGCTGCAATATATTTTTTAAAAGAAAGAATCATATGGATAGCTAGAAAACAGGGATATCAAGAAGAAAGTGGCTAGATGCGCGAACCAGCGACCAGAAGCAAGTGAGCTACGGACGCTAGAGGCAAAAGGTAGAAGATAGAAAGGATAGAAGAAAATAATTCAAGCCGTTAATTTCTCTTATCTTATTTCGATATCAGATGTTTATCTATAGAAAATTGAATATTTTTGAGGCTATCAAAAATTATATATGAAAAAACTAATTAAAGATTAGAAATAACAAAATAATTTGAACCATTAAAAGAAATTTATTAAATCATAGATCTACGATCGACATAAAAAATAAAATACAACATATATTGTAGTTACCTGATACTACGAATTCTTTACGAAACGTTGATACTGTATCGGCAGCATCACCACGTTTAGCGTCTGTAAATTACCCCATGAAAGGCCTACATAAGGCGTACATAAAAGTGAACATATCTTAACAACAGTGCAACCTATATCAGCGGCGAACTAACTATAGACGTTACCCTACGTGCAACTAAGGGTACGCAACAGTAATTTGGCAACATTACAGCATCTGTAAATTTCAGGAGATCCAGGGCGATACAGTAGGTAGGCGTTCAGCTCTTTTGGGTAACAAAAGACGGCTGCTCAAAAATCGGGGCATTCCAGTTGACCGCCCACAGATGAAGAAGCAGGTAATAAAAGACTCGGGTGGCGTAATCCCTTCGAATAATAGTTGTGTTGCAGAAGGGCAATAAACCAAATTCCTATGCCCTAGCTCGGAGCACAATGGGTACATTGGGATATCGAAAAAACAAAGGGTCCGCACGCCATAAACAACCCTTCACTTAGGTAACTGGGGAAGCTAAATGAGCCAGACACGAAAGCGCCAGCGGCCAATCGGTCATCCTATTTAAGATATTCGCTCAGCATTCGATTCATCCTATCTGTCTATCGTTTGGCACTTGCAACCCGATCGTTAACATAGCCTGTCGAACTATCAAGTCACGTAACTGTTGGCGCTTAAAGTTGTGTTAATCACGTACTGTATGTGTGTGTTCGTTGATTAATTTAGCTTAAATAAATACTTGTTGTTTTGCATAGTGTGTTATCAAATACTCAGGGTTATCATCACCACCAGTAGCAACCAAAATACAATGGAAAGAGTGCGACTTAACCTTTTATGGAGAAATAGTCTTTGTATGCGAGAAAACGGTGATCATATTAAACATTACTGTATTTTTTAGTCAACTAGATTAAACCGATAACAAATTTTTAATTTCGAAGCCGACTCGATTTTTACAATATTAATGTTAACATGTTAAAAGTTAAAAATAACCTTATTCTAAAATATTACAAAAACTATTGATATTTGGGATATAATACATAGCAACTGTTGACAAGGATATGCAACGAAGAATTAAAAACGTGCTTGTACGCAGAGTGTTCAATTAAAATTCGAAGGTTAATTTGACTTTCTGTTAAATCGAAAGTGAAAATTGTAATTTTCATTGCTGCAAAAATAAAGCTTATGATTTATTATTGGAATTATATTAGGCCACACATATTCTATTTTTAATAATAAAGTTATTAAAGATGTTTCGTGGATTTTGTTGCGCACTGAATAAAATTGACGGAAATCAGACTTTTAGTTGGTAAAGAATCCGAAGCAAATAGCGCCTATGACGAATTAAATAAAGCGGCGGAAGCCACAAGTCAATGATTAAACTTCAAGTAAATATTCTATTAATCGTGTACAGAGCAGGTATGAAAAACGTGTCCCCAAAGGTGTTTTTGAGACGTTCAGTGAATGCGTCGTCAAAGCAAGAAGCGAGGGACTTCCCAGTTAACTTCATGTGAAATACTTGACCTTCACATACAAGTAATCCTAGTGACGACGTAATCCAGAGCGAGCCGAATACGCACCATAGCAGCTCTCAGTGCTCAATGTTTGCAGTTACGCGATAAGCGTTTGCGTTCAATTGTGGGAAGCTTTTTTCGAGCAACGGAATATACTTCATAAACAAATAATATGTATACGAATTGACAGTAAGGATTTCGGTGCAGAAAATCGGAAGGCTAATTTCGATGGACTTGAATGTTCTTGCCGCTAGAGACAGTTATTTGGGAGAATTTTTAATATTCTTTAAATGTATCTGTGTTGCAGATATAATTATACTGCCTTTGTATAAATGTAGATGCAACAAGCACCACGTAAAGTGTCCATTCTTACTTTATATTTGTGTTTAGGAATTACCATTCAGTCTAGGGTTTAAGCCCATCCCTTTTCTTTATTATTTTTATCTGTGTTTTAAAGTTAATATTTCACCCCGACAACACTACAGGTGCAAACCAATTTTCTGTTTTAGGCAAATAATGATCGTTCATAACCACGACTGGGGTATTTGACTTTCAGGCATACTGAGTTAGCTAGGTGAACAAAACAGGGTTAACAATCGTCGCGACGGAGGGATGTAGCTAACGTTTCGTTACAAAATGTAATCAATGTAAACTACTACTTTTATAAATAGTAGCTCATGCTGAGCTGGCATTAACTGTTCAAATAGACGAGGCCGGAATACCGGCAGGGATGTTAACAAGTAGGTTGACGATGACGACGAGTATATACATAAACATATTCGATTGACACATGCTATACAAGACTATGTCTGTATAGTATGTGGAATATTGAGAATCGATAAACGTTATTAACTGCCCCAAATAATGTTGCAGTCTTATTGAGCCACTATTCGTTTCATTAACATTCCATTTGTTTCAGATTTGCCTCAAATGACGAAATCATATCTTTTGTACTGTTAGAGATGTGAGATCGTAAAACTGTATGTACAAGAGCAGGTGTCGATTTTCAGCTCCACGTGTTAACATATATCAAATGATCAAATAAATTTCAGATTGAGTTGGCTGATGTTACAGTAGGTTTATATGGAGCCACAGCAAACCACATCTTACATTTACCACTATTTTACACAATCACACAGAAATTGTTGTCTAAATTCGTTAATATAAACTTGAGTGTTTTATTACTATTGACCATATGACCATTGCGTTAAAGTTCATTTCAAATATACATGTCTGTTATACTAGAATCATAGTATGGCACATAGTAGTCACATGGAAATTTATCTAAATATTATACCTTGAACTTCCAACCTTCGTACCTTTATATCTCGCCAATGTAAAAATTAGTAGAATTTCTGGTTGAACTAGATTCAAGTTCTTATGTTTAAAAAATTTTAGGTGGAGAAACGTTAAAATATTATATTTTTAATGTTTTCTGAGATTAAGGAATCTTGCATTTTTGATAGCATTGTTGTTTTTACATTGATACCAATTTAGTGCGAATTAATATGTTCGTGAAAATTGTTGCTAGAAGTTTAAGTAATGCTCTACTTCACGAATTACCTTGGCTATACATATATGTATATCTACAGTATCAATTCTTTCATACGATTTTTGATTTAGAGGTATCTCATTTTTCATTGCAACGTTACTATGTACAACCGGTTCTTTAAATCAGCTTCAATTCTGTCCCAGCTGTGAAGCTTTCATGTTCTAAGTGCTAAATAATTAGATTTTTTCGATCACGAAATAGGGCACTTATAAAATAAGAAGGAAAGCCATCAGATCAACATTAAACATCCATCTAGACCTAATTGCTGTAATTGTATGTAATGTTTATGTGGCTGTTTCGTACCTGTGTACTTTTTGGTGATACTTTTGCTGACTTTTTATACCAAGCTAATTGGAGATGGTTTAGAAATAAATAAATCAAGGTTCAAATTAATATAATATAGGACATCTTCAAGTAGACATATTCGTTCAAATATTTGCTTAAAGTCAGGACTTTCCGAAACAAAATGGAGTTTTTAATTAGTTTCTTTATCATCATCTGTCGCCCGTGTAGGTTTAATTTTACTGTTTAGGGCATTGTACCATTTTTTAAATTACTAACATAGATAATGAATACAAAGCACAATTAATCTTGAAGTTATAACCATTCAATAAACAATTCTACTCCAATCTGGCTTAAAATCCAGGTTTGGCGTGTGCCATTATAGGTTAAATACCTCAGATAACGTATAATTGTTTATTCAGTAACTTATCAATGTTAATTACAATCTGTGATTTATTTGTGTATGGGCTTTTCCTAATATGAATCCTAATTGACATAAAAAGTACACATACAATAATTTTATGGGCAGCAAAAAAGCCTACTACTTAAGATTTATTACACAACAATATGCGTAAGAATTGTAAAAAAATTATTAATTGGACAATGGAAAATACATTTTTCAATTTAAAAAATGTATGTAAGATAATATGATGTACTACTTTTTGGACTAACAAAGCTGCAGTTAATGACTCTACATACTCATCCTTTTCATGTAACTATTTCAGTAGCCTAGAGAATGTATGGAGGACATGAATTTAAACAGTTTGAATTTGTTGTATTGTAATCAACAGGTAATTTTTTGCGTGACTTATATTTAAATGGAATTTTTGGAATAATAAAAAATAACAAACTTTCTAGTGAAACGAAGTGAAGGAAATTGATATTAATGGATGTTCTAAAATAATACAATGTTTTGGGATATGGGTGATGTATGAATTTATTTATTTATTTTTGTTGTGAAAACTACCCCCTACATATCCTTACTCGAATATTTACCATGTAAGCGTCAGATTGACTTAACCTATGATTGTATATATATTGGTGGTTCTATACTTTTTGTTTTATTAAATGTCTCTCTGTTTTTTATGAGAACTCTTGTTTCGGTTGGGACAAGCATTTAAATGTTTGAAATAACTACTTATAAATGAGTCGGCTTCTGTTTTGCCTAAAATAACTGGTAAGGTAGATTTTTATAATAACTATTGTGAGTTGATAGTTTACTTAACTTCTGATTGTATACTACAGCACTTTCGAATATCAAATTCGTATCTTTTCTCAGGCAATTAATTATTATAAATTATAAAATTTCATTCATCTTGCCTTTCAGATTTTCGATTTGATTTTCAAAGTTTGCCGCTATTTCGCTAGGGCTTAATTCCTACAACTTCACAGCAATTCTCCTAGTGATCTATACCAAAATTGAAGATGCTGGCACTCCCGAACAGGTAAATTCCATATGACAACACCTTAATTATGTAGGATCACTTTAATTGCCTTTTATTTGACTTTGGAAAATATATTGTTTTATATCGTTGAATAAGTCTGCTAGTTGCTTTATTAATTTGATTTTTATAAACTTTAAAACTTAAACGTACTAGTTACTTATTAATAACTATTAAAACTAACATCTAAATGAATATATTTATCTCATTTTTATTTAGGCGTAGCACTTTTCAACAACGTTTGCCAGATTACACAATTATGTCTTTTCCTCCTCGTTTAAACCCCAAATTTTTGGGATGCACTGATTTTTCATATAAAGTCTAACTTTAAATAATCTAAATTATAACTTACGCATCACAACTGCAAATTCTTGTTTCTGGAAATGTCAATCGAAACATGTTCTGTTAACAGCCACTACCGTTGGCATCTTCTAAGATCAAGCTACTATACTGCACGAACATATGGCTTGGTTTCTTCCAAGTGCATATTTCAATTTTTATTAATTTTCTTATCCTTTCAGGTTGTACAGTTGCTTGTTCATGGCGTTTCTGCTTTATAGAGCTGCTTACGATATAATGAGTACGAACAGAAAACAAAGTGGCTACATTGGTACTTTCAAATGTAATAAATTGTGATTTAAGCCCCTAATTCTGGGTTAAGGTTCCTAGTGCTAGATTTATTTATTAACTGTAAAGCAAATAGCATTAATGCAAATTTAGTATTATTGAACTAGCAAATATCAATAAGGGTGGCTGTCTTCAACTTTTAATATAAATGTTAAACCAATATTAGTTGCCGAAGCATATTTGTTGATTTATTTTTCTTAAAGTGCAAGGGTGCGAAAATGTAAAGAAATCAATCAGTTAAAACTACTATTAAAAAAATCCAGAATTTGAGTAAATGATTACAGAGTTGCTTGAATTACACGAATAAAAATTTCTTACTGTAAGGGTATTGTTTTAAATCTATAGCTTTGAATTCTATTGCATCATTCTTAGATATTATCTCCGTAAATTTCAGAAACAGGCACTTTTCTTTTACTAATTCATTCACGCTAAACAATGGTAAAACAATCCGAAATCGTATTGTCTGTGCTTAAGACAGTAGCTGAATTCAATTAAAGTGACCTTTATTGTTTCAATAGGGTCTAGCTATATATTCGCAGTTAAGATAGATCTTGCGAAAAAATGTGCACAATTTTCTACATCTACAATAAATTAATGACCAGAATTTAAAAGTACAGATTGATGTATAAACCAAGGTAAGAACGCCACAGCATGGGGATCTTGTAAACTTCTAGAGATATAGATTCGTTAAATAGGCGAAAATTGGTTTAAACAAGACAGTAAAAAACACATTTTAAGGAGGAATTCAAATCCGCTTTTGGATTTCCGTTTGTTTACATAATTTTCGCGATAATGGTACTGAATTTCTTATGTTAAATATACTTCAAATATGGTTGTCATGCCCTTGAAAAGATTGTGTTTTTCACACAGGGAATAAAGAAGACAGATGTGTTTTCAGATTAAATAAACAGGAAAAAATGTGCTTTCTGTGTGTACAGTAATTTGGTGTAGCAAATTTTCAGTGAAAAGTGAAAAAGAAACTTTTCAATTGTGTCACATTCATCTTCAATGCATATTTAAAATAAGGTTGGTGTTAATATATGGGAAATAACAATAACAAATGAAGTTAATATCTCTGTAAAAATAGTCGTCTTAAATAACTTCATAGTCCAAAATTTAAATTTTTCGATTGTAGCCCAAGCCAAGCAAAATTTGAGAAGTTTGATTGTCTACACGGTTTACTACTCTCAAGGTGATGCATATTTGCTCTACTTTAACCGAATGTGTACCTCTTTACCATTTGCAAACTGCTCATGATATGAATTCTTATGTTGTTTTGAATTGGAGGAAGATACACAATTAATTTCAAAAATAAAAAAAAAATTCTTTACTTTAACTTCGAAAATGTGTGGATTTCAAGTTACTTAATGGATGTCATTTATTTGCAATAAAGGGCGATATTTGGCTTATATTTATACTAATAGCCTGAATTATATTTTTGTGTCTGATATTTCAAGCTAAATATTAGTTATATGGTGTGAAACTTGCTTCTACTCCATAAAATAGAGGATTCACAAAGGATTAATAGAAAGTTGCGATAATTACGATAAATAGTGATGCATTAATTTTACGAGATTGGTTTAAGCAGGAAGGATTTACTTTTCACGCCGTTTGAATAGTTGTGGAGTTTAATTGGCTTTTTAATTAAAATATTCCTGCACTTCTGAGTTCATTTAGCGATGCCTATCGTCTCGTTTTTTGCCTTCCAGGAACAGTTATCTGCCCAAATAAGCAGCCGGGCAGCGACTTTGAATCAGATATAATGACTAATGGTTATCGCCGCCAGGAAGAAGTGCCTGGAAGACCGAAGTGCAGTTTTCGATTTTTGAAAAAAGCATTTTCCCAACAAGGGAAAGTGCGGCGTGCGCGTTGAGAATTGCCGGGGCTGCAAATTCCCACGTCTATCCTCATTTCAATACCAACAATAACCAAACTGAAAGCAAATCAGCTCACCTTATTAATTAGCACTTTCTGATCATTGTGAACGAGATCCTTGTGGGAACAAAACCGAGAAATCGCACTGCCGGGGCTCACTCGGCGCACACTGGAAATCCAAGTTTTGTCGATAAGGCAAGTTCAAAGTCACTTTCAGTCAAGTTCGGCAAAATCACTGCACTCAACGGGCGCAAGAACGTCCTGCGTTCCAAACTACTAAGCCGGTTGTGGTTAGATATCGGAGGCATTGGCCATCAGCAGCAAGAAAGGCATGTGGTAGAGGCTACGCTCACCAATTCATGCTTCGCTGCCCCTCTTTCATTATGTATCTGCTCTACCTGTATATACAGATGTGCATGTGTACGTGTACCTGTCCGATAATGGTTCACCTGTTCCAGTGGGCTTGCGCAAACCAAATGACCCCGCTTTGTTTCGCCAGGAAATGTTTTTATTGTCCATTAGAAGAAATCGCGGTTCTTCAGAATTTGCGCTGGCAGCCCAGTGAGCATTTTGTTGACCTCACTGTTGTTCGTGCAGTTATGGTCTTATCGACTTGACACATGTTCTTGCTTAAGAAAAGTGTCTAACTTGCAGGCGTTATATGGTATAAAATACAGTGCGGCTGGTTTGGCAAGTACCAGTAGACATTTTACTCTAAGGAAATGAATAGTGCTCTTGCATCTATAAATCGCACAATTTTTTCAGTCACGAATAATGGCGTAGTGTATGTATGTTTAAAAAACTTATTATAACAAGAAATAATTATAATTCAATAATTCAAGTCCCCCGGCACTGCAATCCAGTAGTTCTGGAGAGTAGTGAGGAACACTCACCGTGAAATAAAAACTGGCCCGGTCCTCTATGTTAGTTATATCAATGAAAATAAAATAGGACGTTTCATATAATGTCTCCTTTTTCTTCAATAATAGGATTTTATTTCGAATGCAACCCTTTAACAGCTAAAAGGCAAAACTGCTAATTTAGAATCTAGTTTCAATCGTATTCAATAACAAGGAGAAATATTTGGAAATTTCATATAATTAGGTACACGATTTTTAAGTATTCGTTTAGTTTTTAATCTAATTTCATATTATACTAGAGGTAATTTACTTTTGTATTGCTTTTTCTTTCGTGATTCTTAGCACTTTAGACAATAATGGTCATTGGCATAACTAGCGGGGGGGCCAGGGGGGCCAGGCTCTCCCCAGGGTGCCGTCTGGCCCACCCCAGAAAAATAGAAGCTAAATAAATTTAAAAATTTGCTTTTTTTACTAACCCATTTAAACTAAGGGGTTGGTTATCGACCCTCACACATTCTTACATTTTCTGGTTTTATTATGTTTTTTTTGGCTTAAAAACTTTATAGTATAAATACCATATGTTGGACGGATGACTCTAATGAATAATAATATACAAGAGAAGACGTTATTAGTTAGCTAATAATTACTATGGAGACACTGCTTTCGTCTGAATATTTTTTTAAGTTAAATTTACACAATTTTTGTTAGTTTTTCTCAAGTTTTCTACAAAGAAAAGATCAATTTATGTACACAGAAAAATACAATTGCAATTATTTCATATGCGGGTAAGTAAAAGAGTTGAAAACTTGAGTGTCTCGGTAACTACTCCCTGGGCACATACAGCTAGCTGCCTATTATAGGCTCGTCCAGTTTAGACTTAAGGTGACTTGCTATTTAGATGTTTGATGTTTCTCCTGAAATAATATTTTGTACCGTCAACCTCATTGGGTTGCAAGAGGTAATCTATACATTTTTATGTTGTTTATGAACCGAGAAATAATTTATTGATATGCTCCTTAGACATGTAGTATTACGAGAGTAGGTAGCACCCATAATTTCCGAAACCAATAGATCAAGTGCACCATGGAAATGTAACTTGCCATAAACAAATTTAACAGTTCAAATTTAGTTACTATTAGTTTTGAAATAAGTGTTGTGCATCAAAAATGAACATAACAGGAGAAAATTTTAGAGCCATGATTTACTGACTTTAAAAGTTCCCTATCTCTGAAAGAAAGATGACTTCGTGCTGCTTTTGGTGACCAAGCGTATATTTAAATTTGAACGAGTTTCAGTTAGCGACGATTTTTGCGAAGGACAAATTTCAGCAGTTACTGATACGAACGTAGACGCTGTGCGAAGAATGCTTCAGTAAGACAATCGAGTCACTTATAGAATTATTAAAGCAGCTTAGACATTGGCATGGCTGCAATACACAAGATTTTACATACTCATTTGGGTGTAACAAAAGTCTGTCTTGGGTGGATACCACACAGTTTAACAGACACACAGAAACACAACAACAGCATGTGGAACAGTATAAGAAATATGATGAAGGTAAATCTAAAGCAGTTTACATCATAACTGGTGACGAAAGCTGGATATATGCATTTGAACCCGAATCTAAGCTGCAGTCAGGATGTTTCCAACAAATCCTAATCCAGTTAAAGTGAAGGGATCTTGATAATAATTGCTTGTTTCTTTTCAAAATCAGGACCTATCACAACTGTGGTGCTTAAAAATAAACGTAGCGTTACTGCAGAATGGTACATAACTATATGCCTACCAGACGTTATTTAAAAAGCTCGGATTATGGCGCCCAAGGGGTGAGATCGTTCTGCAGCATGACAATGCTTCTAACTAGTCATACCTAGTGATGTAAATTACCCGGGTATTTATTTTTAGGGGTAAATACCCAGGGTATTTACCCGGGTAAATACCCAAAATGGGTATTGGTGGCCTCATTTACCAAATATTATAAAGCTAATTTAACCAGTATAATTGATTGATAAGTGGAGGTGCTCTATTCGAATTTTATAAAAATGTAGAATAAAATAGCTGCCGTGAGAACATTTAATACCCAAAATATTGATGGGGGCATAACTATACAGGTTGCCTAAAATTGTAAGGGTAGTAGTAGTATCGTGGGGAGACTCATGTTTAGCAAGTAGGACTGCATAAATACCCACTTTTTCGGTATTTACCTGAGGCAGGGGTAAATACCCATTTATAAATACCCTACCCACTGGGTATTTACCCGACCCACATCACTAGTCATACCGCACATCAAATAAAATAATTTTCAGAGACTTTCGAGTTAAAATTGCTAAGTTATCCCCCATTCAGTTCCGACCTAGCACCTTCCGATTACTTTCTAGTTCCTCCATTAAACGATAAAATACGTGGTGTGCGATTTGTAACTCCCGAAGATGCTGTAGAAAGCTTCAAAAACCTTGTTTCTCAAGTGACTCAAAATTGTGGAATTTATGTTTTGAAAATTGGTTTTACCGAATGCGTAAATGTTGAGTTTAAGGGGGAATATTTTGAGAAAATAATAAAAACAAATTTTGGTTACTAAGCTTTGTTTTATTAGGCTGCAGAAATTTACGGGACTGCCCTCGTATAACGGCATCAAAGAACAAGCAAATAAATTTACGCGAAAAAGTTATGTATGTACGTAAATTCATGTCTTCATAGGTATACATAGGTATTGACGATGGTTTGTTGGGGGGCCTGGCCCTCCCCAGCCAAAAATCCTAGTTACGCCAATGATAATGGTTAGATTTTTCTTTTCAAACCTCGTCGTTTGTTGTGTTTGGAGTATTCAATTGTTTAAAGTGTCATTTTAAAGATGTTTATTTATTTTCATTTTAAAAAAGCAACTTCAGAGAAGATAAAATTGTTTTTTCTATAGCACATGTTAAATTGTGCTTTTATCAACTCAAAACAAAAGGTCAAGTTTTACTTTAACAGCAAGGGTAGATAAAGTAGCACTTTAACGTCAAGGATAGATAAAGTCATTTAATTTTCTAACTTTTGTTTAAATTAAATATGACAGCTTCGTATTATCTGAGCAACCCAATCTAGCTACTGACATTTTGAAATGTGATTGACTGTCATTATTTTCTTTTAAAATTGTTAAAGTTCTTGCTATAGAAAAAAATATTGTATTATACACGACGATAAAGTTATTTCTATCCACTCTTGAATCATTAACGTCTCGACTTCGTCTCGACGTTAAACGATTCACTCGTGGATAAAATTTAACTTTATCGTCTTGTATAATAAATTACTGTTTTTATGTTCTAACTCGCATATAATAGACTAAACTGTAGAATTTAGCAATATGATCTAAGATATCAGAAGACAAATTATTAGAAAATACAGAGGTAAAAATCCAAAATTATTAAATTTGAAAATTTTGAGCACTCTATATAGCATTAACGCTCAAAAGCACTATTTCTCACTCGTAAAGTAACTCACAAAATACATAATTTTTAGGTAACGTTGAGTCTTTTTTAAATACAATCGTTATTATATCCAAACCCGTTAACTTTAAAACAGCGGTGCTCACCCCTTACTCTTGACGCATCCCTTAGCATGTTAGCTGTTTCTCAAGTATCTCCGAAGACTATTGTATGCATAATATTAGCATAAGCTTTACTATTACTAAATAAAAAATCTTCATTAATGATTGAGGGAGTATTTTACAAAAATGACTACGACAGTGTGTAAAATTGCCTTTTAGTTGGCAGTTTTAAGTTTGTAAAACGACTGTTTAATAACATGTTTTTATTAGTTTACATCGTCGGTAGTAACGCGTTTAAAAGATTTCATTAGGCACGTTGTCAGTAGCAACGTGTTTTAAAATTTTTAAAACACGCAAAATTACGACCGGTTGCTGGTAATCCTAATTTTTTTTTTTTTTAATTTTTACCGTATTTTCCAGATTCTATCGTAGATAAAATATTGTATTATACACATGCGTAAAGCATCGTTAGTCACTCGCGGGGCTTAAAACGCTCGCTCATTCGAGTTTTAGCTCTACCCTACTCGTGCCTAAAGAGTAGCTTTATACGCACTTATATCGTAAATTACTATTAGTAATTTAAATCACAAAAATACTGACAATGCTAGTATTTAAACAAAAAAACACACTAGAAAAATATTCATAAAATAGATAAATCTATACCTCAAACATAACAATTTAGGATATTAATAGTATGTATATATGTTTTGATAAATCAAACTAGAGAATATATGGATAATAGCACTAAATTTAATGAGACACTTATCAAGTTATCAGCGATTTTTTTTCAAAATTAAGTTGGTACGAAGTAAAGTGGCATTTAATACCCACTGAAGTGTCAAGGATTACGGTTTATGTGTAGCAATATATTTGGCAAAGCCACACTCGCGTAAGTCCGTACTTAATGAGAAATGACAAAAGCCTTCTCACTACTTTATCGGCTATATTTGCAAAGTTCCCAGTAGACGTGCCCAAAATGATGCTGGCATTGTAGAAAAAGGGTTGCTTATCCAAATATAATTTTCTATAATATTATTATTATTATTATTATTATTATTATTATTTAACAACTCATAAGAGCAAAAGCCAAAGGCTCGTAATGCTCAAAATTGCATGAGAAAACTTAATTATTATGGATAAATACATAACGTGCACACGAAAGAAGGTAATACATATAAGAAAACAAATTTACGGATTTACTACATGTGCAACACTGTCCAAACGGTTTTTAAAATTATTAATTGATGTAGCCGATACAACTGAATTATTCAAGGAATTCCACTGCTCAAACACTCGATTTGTTAGGAAGAATTCTCTGACACACCGATGGGATTTTTCACGTTGTAATTTATATACACAAAGAATCATTGAAAATGAACAGGGCTATGCAACTAACATTACAGTAGTTGATTACGTTTTCTGAATTCCCCTTGTCTCTAAAGTAGAATCATGTTGTTCTAACTCCCTAACCATCGTAATAATAAAATAACGTTGCACGCAATTGCAAAAACGTCGGTTAAGTCAATTTGAAATGCATACACCTGTTCATTTTCAATGATCGCAAGTGTACGTGGCCACGAAGACGAGGATCTCTGTTCAAATCATAAAAGCTTGGTAAAATATGAGACAAATCACCCACTATGATACGGTACGTTAAAATGAGATCTTCAAGGGTTGTTAGAATTAAGGCGTTCTGTCGATCTTCATAAGAAAGTCTCTTTAGCTGTGGTGAAAGACGAGTGGCTCGACGTTCAACTGCTTCAAGAAGGTGGATATCTCTTCGTAGCCACGGAGACCACACTGATATACTAAATTCAAGATGTGGACGAATATAGGTAGTGTTAAGTTTGAGTAGTATGGGAACAGAGATCGAGTGAAAAGCTTTGGATATGAGAAATAACATCTTATTTGCCTTTTTAACCGCACTTAAAACTTAAGGAGACCAAGATAAGTCACTTGCAATTATTACACCTAAGTCACTTTGTTGGTCCACTGCTACTAGGTCTTCACAAATAACTTCATAAGAATATTTAGGGTTGTTATATCCAATATGTAGAACCCTACTCTTGGAGGTGTTGATAGGTAACAACCAGATGTCACACCATTGTTGTATTCTTGAGAGGTCCTCCTTTATAGTGTCGTAATGGAGAAGCGGGTTGTTAAACAGTTTTAGATCGTCCGCATAAAAGAGGCAGTTCGATTAAATAAGTTTACGAAGATCCGAGATAAATATAATAAATAGAATAGGGCCCAATACGGATCTTTGTGGAACCCCGCTTATACAATCTTCGTAATTGGAGAATTACTCTCCCACTCTGACACGAAAAAATCTATGTAGCAGGAACGCACTAATCCATTTTAGGAGTTTGCCTCGAATACCAACATGTTCCATTTTGTGCAAAAGGTACTGTATGTGCACTTTATCAAAAGCACGGCAGAAATCAATATAGATAACACCTAAAGGCACCCCTAGATCTAACGCACGACACCACAATTTTGTGGCCGTTAGTAAATTAGTTGTGACGGAGCGTCCTGGTAAGAATCCGTGCTGTTCAGGTGGAACGATGTTATGCTCTAGTAGAAATGGTAGTAATTCAGCGACTATGAGTTTTTCCATCACTTTGCATACGGTAGAGGTAAGGCTAATCGGTCGATAATTATTAACACTCAACTTATCCGCTGTTTTAAAGATCGGCGTGATTACCGCACTTTTCCCGACCTCTGGAATATCGCCTACCTCGAGAGATCGTTTAAGGATTGATACAAGATAAGGATATATTACTTCTGCCGTTCGTTTTAAGGCAATGGAATGAAGACCATCAGGGCCTGGGGCACAATTTTCCGGTAAATTTTTCAGGATTTTGGGAACTCTATCTTCGCATATGTTTATGGTAGTTAAGCTATTACCAACGCGAGTAGTAGGATCCATATATGGGAGAGATTGGTTAGTTGAAGTTGTAAATGTGGATGCAAAGTAACGTGCAAACAGCTTGCTGGTCTCTTCATTGTTGCTGCATAACGTTCCATCAGGTTTTCTTAGTAGTGGTGTAATTACTTTGGATTTCAACTTTCTTCTGATATAACTATAGAACGGTTTCTCACCCGCGTTAATTAGCTGCGTCTGAAAATTCGACCTAGCTGTTGGTAACTCAGTAGTCAAAGTTCTTGAGTATGCTCTAAGAACCTCAAGATCATCATTAGATTTTGAACGAGAGCATCCCTGCCAGAGCGAGTGCTTAATTTTCACTTTATCTACAAGGGAATTGGTTATCCAATGTTGTTTGCGGTTACTATGAGTATTTCGTAGCGGAAAGTGTATTGTTACAGCATTCTGAACAGCATTACAGAAAAAGGTCCATGAAAATTCAACATTAGGGTTAGGGGCATTTAATATAGACCAGTCTTTCTTGATGAGCTCATCATTTACTGCGTCAAAATCGGCTTTAAAAATATTAGTGATGTTCGGATCGTAAGTGTGGTGAACTAATTGTACTGTAGCAATTATGCTAATATGGTCAGACGATCCTACTGGAGGAAAGTAACGTATTTCAGAAAAAAGGTTAGGATCTGAAGTAAGTATCAGATCAAGAAGTGACGGATTTTGACTAATTCTTATGCGAGTTGGAACAGTGACCAATTGCTCCAGACTTGCGTCAATCAAAAATTCGCAGAATGTGGCGGATGAGTCGTTAGATGCCGGAATGTTACTCAGAGGCCATTTGGCCAATTAGAATAAAGTTTTCGTAGTTAGATTCGGATCTCAAAAATTGAATCAACAAATCATCTTCTTCAGAGGTTGAAGAGGGTGGTCGGTACACAACCAGTACGTTCAAAGACACATTATTTATAGATAATTTGACGCGAAGTGCTTCAATTTGCGTAGTAGCAAACGTTACTGTATTTATTTTAGTAGCAGCAAACTCTGAAGAGCTCAATATAATAATAATTTGTTTGAAAACAAAACAAATGAAGTCCGTCATTTTGCATAAACAACCAGGCGTACCCCTTGGAACCACCCCATTTACCCCTAGACGTACGCCTACCCCTGGTTAGGAATCCCCATACAACTTTATATTATACCTAACTATAGGGCATTCTAATTAAAAAAAAGAGTAGGTTTGGTTCGCCACACTTTTGTGGGCAACCCTCTACAATATGTTCATTAATGTGCCCCATTTTAGTACCTACAACTTGTATCCAAATAAATGTCATGTAACTCTCATACTTTGAGAAATATCTTCCATCCTCGCATCATTTCGGGACCCTGTATGTATATGGTCTAACTGAAATGCTTGGCATTATTTTAAGGGTTGATTTGACGTCACAAATTCACAAAAAAAGTTTATTTAAACATAGTTTAAATTTTCAACCTTCAGAAAAATATTAGGGGGGGGGGGGGTGAAATAGGATTTTCGTCATTTTACTGAAAATTGCGGCGAAACTAGTTTCTTTAAGTGATCCGCTTCAAAAGGACGGCGGTGTATATAGTGTAACTAAAATGCTTGGCATTATTTTAACGGCGGATTTTACGTCACCAATTAGCAAAAAAGTTCATTTAAACGTAGGTTCAATTTTCAACCTTTAGGGAAATATAAGGGGGGTGGTATCTTTCTATCGTAGGTGAGTGAGGATTGGTTTAAATGACGCACATGGTCAAAAATGCAGTATTTTTATTGATTAAGCATTTATGTAAGAACTTATCAGACACAATAGAGAGAACGAATCAAAGGAAATATAGATCTAATAATCGCTGGAGACCGTAATGCAAAAGTTGGATTTCGGTTAGCTATTGAAGTGGTAGTTCCGTACCGTGAAATGGTTATAAACGATTCTGGCGATATGCTTGTAGAATTTTGCAACCAAAATAGCCTCAGAACGCTTATTGTAACCGCTTATTGCAAACACAAAAACATAAATAAATACAGGGTGATCTATAACGTACGCTTAGCATTCGGAAGGTTCGATTCCCCTGGCTGTCTGCTCTGATTCGGGTTTTTGCGTAGTTTTCCTGAGTCAATAGAGTACCTTCTCTGAGGCGAATTCCGGGGCAGTACTTCTCCACCTCTCCTAGCCTTTCTTTCATTCTCCATTCTTCCTTTTTCTAACCCATCCTATAATTCCCGTGCTTGGCTGAAGAGGGACGCAAGATCCCTATAGTAACCCTCCCCCAGTTGGGAGAACTGAAATGACCCTGAATTTATACCTTTTATCTAACGTACGGAGGAGAGTTTTAAGGTAGATAAAAGGCCCCCAAAGTAAACATTTTTTTATTAATAACATTTTTAGAAGATCTCAATAACTAAAAAGTTACAACGAGTTAAAGCTTAGTTAAATAAGAAGTAGTTGTTCGGAAATTATTATGTGGGTAATTTATGGTTTAAATTAAATTAAATTTTAAACCACTAAGTTTTTTATTATTGGCTTTTCATCAAATGTTTGTTAATAAAAAAATGTTTATTTTAGTCCCATCTATCTACCCTAAAAATATCCTCTGTACGATATAAATCACCCTGTATACGTGGAAGGCAGGGTCGTAACTAGGCAAAATGTTACTGTAGACAAGCCAACATTTTGCACCGCTCAGTACTAGGGTCGCCACCAGAGCTGTTCTGAGAACAGACAAAAAGTACTCGAGTACCGAGTAGAAATACTTTACCTAAAATGTAATCGAGTACCGAGTACAAGTACACAATGAAAGTATTCGAATACCTATACAAGTACAGAGTACTGAGTACAGAGGAATGTAATGGCAGAACAATGATAAAAACAAAACACAGCTTTTTAAAGTTCTATTTTATCGGCTTTCAAAATAACAAGTTTTTCAAAATTGTCATCTGTCAGGGCATGGCGACGTGGTCTGTTTACCAGTGTTGCTAATGAAAATAATCGTTCTACTGCGGCCAATGATGCCCATGAAAAGTTCAAGTTCAATTTTGTATTTCTTTTTATCTAAAATATGGGATTCTTTCGATTTTTGGGTTTGGATAATATGAAGAGATGAAGGTCCGGGTACATCATTATTATATTCATCAAAATCAAAATATCCATCATATTCTAAATCCTGATCTTTGGCGTCGCTGTCACACCCATCGGAATTTTCAGAATATATTTCCAGCAGCTGTTTAGCTGATAAAATGATCAAATTGTTAATATCTCCAAAATAGACACACAATTTTATATTAAATATACTAACCTCACGACGTAATACTTTTAAGCAATCTAAATATAGGCGTTCTGTTAAAATAAGTAAGTTAGGTTCGCCACACTTTATTCAGTCGCCTCGTATAATCAAAAATATTTTTTCTACGACCAATACTAAAAGTAGGCCTTTTAGCATTAGCTTATTTCACTAACTGCAGGTCTTATAAAGACCACTAATCTGAGGTTAACTTTAATTCGTTGTTAAAATAAACAAAAGCACATCATTACTAATGAATAAAATGTCATAAGCACTAACGTTTTGATGCGCATTTGTTTATTTTAACAACGAATTAAAGTTAACCTCAGATTAGTGATCTTTATAAGATTGGCTGTAAAAGTGACGTTTTATAAATCAGCGTGTTAAAAGTGAAATAAACTGTTTACTTCTAGCCCATGTGCTAAAAGTAAACAGCTGGTGTTGCATTTAGAATTTTGAACTGAAAATGAGGTTATAAAGTTATTCTAGTTACTTCTTTCGTTAGAGATAAAGTGTTTTTTAAATAATTAAAGCATTATATAATGAATAAAGTAAAATTTGTTCACTTATAATTACCTTTGATAACTATGACAGCTACCGGCTGCAGAAACAGTTACATGTGCCGTCAAGGCGATCTCTTTACTATGGCATAAATTATAGCTGTCATACATGCCAACCTTTGTTAAATCGACATTTATGAATTAATAACAGTAAATTTAAGGCCGTAGAAAAAATATTGTGTGCACGCTCGTGCATAAACATTCACTTTTAGCACTTGTTGCACAAATAGATATTAATAATCTTTGTATCTACAAGTTTTATATAAGCAAATATTATGTAACTATAGTTTTAGAAATATCTTCCTGTTTTTTATTTTTGCCGGACCCTATATTTAATGTATCGTTTAGGCCAGGCTGACCAGGTGATGTATATTAGTATGTTTAATTGTTTATGTCTACCATGTAAATATGTTTGTTCAATATATGAAAAAACCAAATAGTCTTTGAAAGCATTTTGAGAAAAAAAGGCTAGAATTAAAAAATGTAGGTAAATAACATGAAAGAACTTTTTTATAATATTGTATAAAAAGAACACGTTTTCTTTCTGTACATCGAAAACTGTACGTTAGAAAACATAAAAAACAAAATAAAAGTAATTCAATCTCTTTATCATTATTTAAAACATCTAAAATGCATGTCAATGCTATACTTTTTATAAACGCACATGCTAAGTGTAAACTTCTTTAATGGTGCTTTTACTACCTAAGGTCTAGTAATTAAGAACATATCATTAATGTAGGTACCTGCTTCCTTACCAATTACTTTTAATATCTCACGTCACTAATCGGTAATCACTGTAGTCAGTCACGTATTAAACAATCAACTAATGAACTAACCGAAAATCTGAACACTGTACGACTGCAAAGGTTACAAAACTACAATTAAGCTTTTTATGGCTACTGGCGGCCACATGTATGAAATTGGATAAAAATGTAGGTACTTATTGCGCAGTGCAATGTACTCGAGTACCCGAAAATGTATTCGAGTACCTGGAAATGTATTCGAGTACCCGAAAATGTATTCGAGTACCCGAAAATGTATTCGAGTACAGGGATATGAACTCGAGTACACGTAAATGCGCCAAATACAAGTACAAGTACATTTTAACAAATGTACTCGTAGACTGAGTACTGACTACACTGAAAGTACTCTGAGTACAAATACTGAGTACTTGTACTCGAGTACCGCACAGCTCTGGTTGCCACTTACCTTTTTTTGGCACGGACATTGCTTTTTTAGAGTGAAATATCCTTGTGCATTTTTTAACATCTGAAATTTCCTTTTAACAAGCTAAAATCTACTCTCATTCTAAGTTCAAACTGCTATCCATTTCGTATAATATACTCTATTTTTCTATGTCTGCTAAAACGCAGGAAAAAACTAACAACTTACCGTAATTGATAAGGCACGTAGGTACACCTTGGCAACTTTTAAATCGTTGCATGAAAAGAATATTGAGAAATTGTATGGCTGTGTGCAGTTACCTGTTAAATATGGTCAAGGCAGATTAAAACACTATTAAAAATAAAAGAAAATTTTGGTATAGTTTCACCTGAAACAGATGTATTTGCTATTTTGTAATAATATTCTTAGTGTTTCTATAACTTTTATTAAAATAATAGGATGGAAAACTATACTTTAGTTATGCAATATTATGACTTGAGTTAAGAAAGAATATTTTATAATTGTCAAACCAAAGTAAAATTGAAATCCTACTTTGATGGAGGAAAAAGGAATAGAATAACGATCGTGTTCAATACATACACATACATTATGCAGGGTGATTTTTTAGCTGACCAACAAATTTTGAGAGATGAAAGCTCATCTAATTTTAGAAAAAAAGTTTATGAAAACATATGTCCCATATAGATTAGTTAAGGAAGATTTCAAACATGATTTTTAAGGAAAAAAAGTTCTTCAACTCTAACTCTAAAAATATACGGCACCTCCACCCAAGAAAAGTGCCCTTTCGTGCCTTCCAAGAATACTTCGACACTCAACATCACTCCGTTTCGCTAATACAATGAAATATCATGAACAAGTTATTTATTTAAAAAAAAACTAAAAAAAATTTTTTGCGGACGACCATACCTCTAAAATTGATGTTGCCTTCATTTTCGGATGACCTATCCTGCCGACCGGAATCGTGTACACATTCGAACATACATACCCCGCACAGCATGTTTAGGCACCCCCCAATACGGGGGATTGATCTAGTGGGCTGGGGTCTTCACCAAAATATCCGCACGGCCGAGACGGAGATTTGATATAATGGGTTCATTAGTCGGTTGGCGAGATATTTGACTCAGAGTGGTTTTCGATATGAGACAATTTCAATACTTCGTACACTTCGTGTCGAAGTAAAAGCACTCGAATAAAACTGTAAAATAAAATGAAGGAGGTACTTTGACGTTTGTTGTCAGTTTCGTATATCCTAACAATTTGCAATAACAATGTATAATTATAGAACTGCTGAGTACACTTGTATTATTTTTGTTTATGGTTTTTACAATGGAAACGCTCGACAGGTAGTACGAGGTAGTACCAGAGTATTCACAGAATCTTTTCGAAGATTACGAGAAATCCTGCCCGAACAAGAGCTATTCGAACACATGAAATTAATGTAGCAGACAAAGAAGCCGTAATTGATACAGTCATCGATAATCCTTCTACCAGCACACGACAGCAAGGCATTTAAATAGAAGTCAACATTTCGTATGGCGCATATTAAATAACGAAGTTCATCATCCGTACTATCGGCAGAGTGTTCAAGCACTACAGCTCGCAGCTCCTGAGCGACTTGAATTTTGTCAATGGTTACTAGAGCAACATCAACAAGATAACGACTTTATTTTGAAAATTCTATGGTCGGATAAATTATGTTTTACAAAATAATTTTCACAATTTGCGCTGTACAAAATTCGTATGCCACACTTTCACACACACACGGCATTTTCAACAAAGATTTAGTATTAATGTTTGGTGTGGAATTTTTTATAATAATTTTCACTATTTGGTTTACTTGACGATATACCACTTAATCGGATTCAAAATATGTGGTACTAGCACAAAGGTGTTCCGCCGCATCGAGGAACAATAGTAACCAAGTGGTTAAACCAGAATTTTGGAAACAACTGGATTGGCAATGGCGGTCTAGTTGCATGGCCACCGAGTCTTCTAATTCCTTAATTAATCGGTATAGGACATAGGTTTATCTAAACTTTTTTTATTAAAATTACATGAGCTTTCATCTCTCAAAGTTTGTTGCTAAGCTAAAAAAAGTACCCTGTATAGAAACGTGGTATGACTTTCGGAAAGATAGTTGGCATAATATTGTTGAAAGATTAAATTTGAAAGCAAATTTTTCATCATTCAGATTTCCAGCACGTTATTCAAATTTGAAAATTGATATAAACCAGCTGTTCACTGACGGAGTGGGGGTATCTACAAACGTCCAAGAACGTGAAAGTGAAAATGAATATGTGTTTTGCTTCATATTTCTTGAGCATAGGTACCCTTACGTTAATTTGAAAGAAACTTACGAAGAGTTCGATCTATGAGTTGGCAATGAATGGCAAAGTTATGAGACAGCTAGGTTCAATAAAATGTAAACGTAATGATAATGCTTAAAAGACGAATGGTTTACTATCTTGTTCTTGTATGATCAAAATTAATCTAGATCATGTACGATCTAGATCTAATATGTGTAGGTCTGCGAAAGTTTTTATTTTATTTTACGTTTGGATTTGTAAAAATAATGCTCCATTTCGATGGGCAAGGTTAGCCACCTACCCGGCTTACCAGTAAAGAGGGATCATAGAACCACAACTTTGTGAAACTAAACAGGCAACTGGCCTTGCATAAGAAGACGAAGAAGAAGAAGAAGAAAAACCTATTTTAAAATATACCTATGGTGGAAAAATGTATCTGGCGAAACCTATTTTTCAATAATGATACCTGCTGCTACAATAGCATATGAAATTCCTGGCCATCGTTTTAAGCTATTTAACCTTGACAAAAAAAATCGCGTACAGCACTATTTGCATGTTAGATCACTCACAAATGTATCAAACATTCTGTTTTGGTTTCAAAAAAACTGGCAACCAGTTACATGTGTAGAATAGGCAATCGTCAGATAAGATAAGCGCTTCTTGCAGCCTTATCGTATGTTACGTGTCATTAGCAGTTTTTCGCTTAAGTAATAGTGATTTTGTAATTCCGTGTATGTAAGTTAAATAAAAAATTTTAAAAACGTATTTTTTGCCTACAACACGTCACTAACCCTACTCAGTACAATAACGACAGCGGTGACAAAACAAAACCTAATTTTACTGCATGAATTACGTATTTATCTTCGTATACATGATGTAATATATTCAAACCAATAGGTAGGTATTAAAAAATAAATTCAACATTTGTAATTCAATAGTTTAAAAAATAAACAACTAAATGTAAAAGAACACAAATAAAACCTAAAAAAAAAGAAAATTAAAACAAAACTAATTTAAAACATCTGCAAAGAGCTTTACACGGAATGTCCCACGCTAGTGGAAGTTATCCATTTAAGACAGAAAATTATTTTGTTGTTAAATTTGCTATATTGAGATGTTTTTCTATAAATGCCATTAAATAATATTTACAAGTTTTTGTATGTACATCGAGTTTTATTTCAAACTTAAAATACGGAAAACTTGGTGAAATCTTAAAAGAAACAATCTGAGTATGTTAAAAAAAGATAGAGAACAAAATAATTGTGCAGAATCTAGAGATCTGAAGAGATCTTTGAAGATGTTTTTTCACGATTACAATACTTCCTTCGCCTTCTCGAGGAAAGTAAAAAGTAAATATTATTATGTAGCCAACAGAACATATAAATCAACACATGTTAATAGGTTAAAATATTAAAATAGAATCACAAATAGAATAATAGGCATTTGAATAAAAAAATGTAAAACGCAGTTCTAACGAATGAGTACATTACGCATAATAAATAATATTTGTGTTACTTATACGAACATAGTAAATTTATCAACCTATTGCCTCTCATTAACGGTTTAATTTATTATAATTCATTTTAGATACAAACTTGTCTTACTTTTTGTGCCGCAAATTCTGGAATGTTTCAAATGAAACATAGATATTAAGGCTGTATGAGACAGTATGTTTAACACGTAGTCGACCAAAAAAATTCTTCATTGGTTTTAATTTAGAAAATGATTATTTGCATCAAATGTAATGTGTCGACCAGATTCAACGCGATTCTTATAATTACCATTAGTTATGATAAACTTGTTAATGCTACAATATTAATTTACGATACAAGTGAAGCTAGTCTTTAGCCACGAGTACAATATGTTATCTACGATAGAATCTACAAAACACGGTAAATATAAAAAAATATTTAAATGTAAATTAGCATTACTAGCAAACGGTCGTAGTTTTGTGTGGTTAAAAATTTTAAAATGTGTTGGTACTGACGACGTGCCTAATTAAATCTTTTGAACACGTTGCTATTGACGAAGTAAACTAATGAAAACATGTTATTAAACAGTCGTTTTACAAACTTAAAACTGCCAACTGAAAGTCAATTTTACACTCGGTCGTAGATAAATAATTTTTTTGATGAAATTGTCCGCTGATTTAGTTGTTATTCTTTCATTAATACGAAAGAAATTCTTTTTTTCATTGCCATTTTGGCGCTCTTAAAAGAAACAGAAATGAACCAAATATCAAATATTGACTATTTCATAGTTAGCAAAACTCAAAATTTAAAACACATACGATGTTTAAGTGAGAAAAATGGCTAATTGTGGCTCAGACCATTTTCTATAAATGGCCAAGTTAGTATGGCCTTGCAAAAAATCGACTAGTCATGTGTGATGAGCAACATAGAATAGCTCCGCTTACTACAGAGAAAAAATACAAATTGTATTTGATACAATAAGAAAGTATGAATGAGTTGTACAAGAGTAGTCTACAACAGCAACTAAGAAAAATAACAAGAAACGGAAGCATTGGAAAAAACAAAGAAAATACTTTATCCCCCTGTAGTCCAGTTACATTAGAATCCGTCTGCCGAAAAACTCCAAGTGAGCTGAAATTTTGCATACACCTTTATTTTGACATTACAAATAATGTCTCAAAAGTCCCCATCGATATCTCGCTTGCGTCTTGAGTTATTCAAGATCAAAGGTGGCAGAAATAAGTTTTTCGCAAATATCTTTCTATGGGTCGCATAACTTTTTTAGTTATTACAAGAAATGAAGGCTAAAAAATTCTCTACAAAAAAATTATACAGGTTTTTTACGTACAACTAACCATTCAGTAAATAATACACTGTTAAATTTTGTAGACGGGCTTTACTTCTTTATACGATAAAAGAAGTATTGGATTCACCCCAAAAAATCGAAATTGAGTTTTCAACAGATCTTCACGTTCTAGAGTCCCCAGAACCCAAAGCACATGTTTTTGCTCATTGGTCTGTGTGGTTGTGTGTCTGTGTGTCTGTCTGTCTGTGAACAGAATATCTAAAAAAAAAGAGGTATGGCGTTGAAACTGCATATACAGGGTGTAGAAATGCTTTACGCACCATAGGGATTTCAATGGTAATTTCTTCATATGAAAATATTTGCTTCCCTAATTATTTTAGAGCAAACTTGTATGGAAGTTTTTTTGTAGAGAAAAAATTCTGTATCCATTTATGCCAGCATTTGTCATTTTACATTTCGGAAAACCGAAAATTTAAAGAAATAAAATACCATTTTTAGACAAATCAGTGGTGCCTTGAAATTACTAAATCATCTCAAAGCATCAACAACTAAGTTTGCTGTTTATTTGTTTGCATCTGTCAAATGTAACGGCAACCAAATAAACAGCAAACTAATTTGTTGATGTTTTGAGATGATTTAGTAATTTCAAGGCACCGCTGATTTGTCTAAAAATGGTAATTTTTTTCTTTAAATTTTCGGTTTTCCGAAATTTAAAATGACAAATGCTGGCATAAATGGATACAGAATTTTTTTATCTACAAAAAACTTTCATTCAAGTTTGCTCTAAAATAATTAGGGAAGCAAATATTTTCATATGAAGAAATTACCATTGAAATCCTTATGGTGCGTAAAGCATTTCTACACCCTGTATACGTTTTGTGTGTTATCTAAATGCGACAGCAAGATTTTGAAGAAAATCGCATAACCGGAAGTATGGTGTTTACTCTTGCGATTTTTCAGTTTTAAAATATATTTAAAATAAAAGTTCATAAAAAAACACGAAAAACATAAAAGAAACCCATTTTAGAGGTATTCAACTGGAAAATTAGTTATATTAAATCAATACACATTCAAAATGTAATAAAAATGTAATGTTTGAAAAAAATTGTTAGAGCCGTTTTTGAAAAAATCGAAAGAAACTGAAAAATCACAGAGTAAACACCATACTTCCGGTTATGCGATTTTCTTCAAAATCTTGCTGTCGCATTTAGATAACACACAAAACTTATATATGAAGTTTCAACGCCATACCTCTTTTCGTTTTTGAGATATTCTGTTGACAGACAGACAGACACACAGACACACAAGCACAAAGACGAATGAGCAAAAACATGTTTTTTGGGTTCAAGGGACTCTAGAACGTGAAGATCTGTTCAATTTTGAATTTTTGGGGTGAATCCAATACTTCCTTTATCGTAAAAGGAAGTAAAGCCCGTCTACAAAACTTAACAGTGTACTATTTACTGAATGGTTAGTTGTACGTAAAAAACCTGTAGAGAATTTCCTAGCCTTCATTTCTTGTAATAACGAAAAAAGTCATACGACCCATAGAAAGAGAGATATTTGAGAAAAACTTATTTCTGTCGCCTTTGACCTTGAATAACTCAAGACGCAAGCACGATATCAATGGGGACTTTTGAGACATTATTTGTAATGTCAAAATGAAGGTGTATGCAAAATTTCAGCTCACTTGGATTTTTTTTTGCAGATGCTGCATGAATGTAACTGGGCTACATGGTTTAGTGAAGATATACAAGCGTTGATATATAATATATACATATAATGTAAAAGTAAAAATAGAGAAGTCCGAAAAAGAATTAAGAAGAAAAGCAAATCTTGGGAAAAGAAATGTACCGAAATCGAATGTTTAATTGGATGTACAAAATTTGAAAAAGTAAGGAAGCCTATTAAAACAATGAAAATTAACAACACAGACATGGTTAACAACATTATTACCATAAATAAAAAAATATTACGAAGACCTGTTTGTAGAGACGCGACCAGAATATTTGGAAAGTATACACTTGAACCAGAAAGAATACAATAATAACAGAGCAGAAATCACTACAGAAGAAGTTAAAACTAATATGATGCGAATGAAAAGAGGACGATCACCTGGTCCATGCGACAGAACTCGACACATCACTTGCCGCCATGGTGAGTAAATCGCCTATTGTTTATTGAAGCAAAACATAATTCCGTTTGAATATTGCTAACACAGCTACCTTGATTATATATGCAAAATTTTTATTAGTATTGTCGGCATATCCTTCAGTAATCCAACTATCATCGTAACGACGTATTTAAATTTTGCTGGAATAGTTTCTGGCGTTGTGCTACGCTGAAACTTTTTTTGACTTGATGGGCACTTCCGCTTGACATCTCGAGGCATGGGGTGTACGTTAAGTTAGGTCGGTGGTCTTATGAGATCTGAAGCCCACATTGATTCTACGAACATCCAGGTGAAAGCATTTCAGCTTTTTTTAAGCAATGGAAACGTCGTCTACGCCCTCTGGGCTTAAGTGCAAGCAATAATAATCCAGCTGCACGTGTTCTATGGACCGTTATCTAACGTGAGACCAGCACATGTTCTTGTCTCGGGTTTTGGTGCTAATAATCGATATATTAGGCAAGTTCTACACGCGTTTAAATGCTCTCCACGCGCTCGAACGCTATCAATCCGTTCGAACCCTTTCCACGCTTATAAACGTTCTCCACGTCTTTTCATTCCCAGCGTGCCCCACATCCGCCGCAAGCAACTATGCTGGTGCTCGTCCCCTGTGCCGGTTAGAGATCCATTTCCTTCGCCGTACACTGAACCCGCGGTAAAGACCCCAAAACCTGCCGGCAATGGCTCTGAGAGCGTTTGGTCTAGATATGCAAGATATGCCTGTTTAAGTTCTTTGTTGCCAGTTATGAAGTACTAACCTTACTTTCCTAAGCAAGCGCATTGTTTTGTTGTATAATTCTCTACAACTGTAAACTTTATTGTAGTTTGTCTTAAGAAAAGAGCAAAGCTTCCAAAATATTGGCGTTAGATGAAATAGTTTTCTTTTCAATCGCTGCCTTGAGGAACTAAACCAAATTATTTACTATATTGATAACTTTATCCGCTGTCAAAATGAAATGTTGCGGCTTATGTGATTTTCTACACATTTAATTATTGGTAATAATGTATTATGGCCGAATGGCAAACAAATTTGTCAGTTTCTTGAGGTTTCTTTCCAAAAAACAACAAATATTGAGTAAAAAATCCAAGCAAAATGATGACCCCGAAATACATTTGGTGATTGCCATGGATACAAGTGGTAGAAATTAACTGATAAAGTCCCAAGAGAGAATTTTGGTTTTTTACCACCATAAAAATACATGACGGGTTGAATTTTTAGGAGATGCAACTTTCTTAAGATCGAATGCCGGATTAATCTACGTTATTAATTTCTGTTCGTGGGTAGGTCTGGTCCAGGGTCGTCGACAGACGAGTCAAGATTACACAAGTGTTTATTTTATTTAACTATGATACAACTATAATCTGTTTTTTTTTAAATATTTACAGCAAATAAGCAAAAATAAAGTTTTCCTTGGAGACCTCTAGGTTACGGACTGCCCGATAGGGGGGGGGGGGGATAAGGGCGGTGGTCTCTGGTGACTGGTACGGGTTTTCCCTGCCTGCAGCTCAAATTAATAATAGGGGTATATAGATTTATTCTGGTCTTTTTTATACGCTTGAGCAACTTACGAATACCGTCCAAGAAAAAGTGTTTTAGTTACCTGTGAACTCAAATTTGAACCGTGTCCATATCACCTCCTCATTCAACCTGAACTTTTTGCTTCTTTAAACGGCCAAAAAATATATATTGTAATGGTGTTAAGCCCACGACGTAACTCTGACTGCAGTGCAGGATAACCGACTGATTCAAATAAGCACAGAGTTGAGGTATTTTAAATAACTGCAATGTTAAACAAGAGTAAAATCGTAAATGCATTGATAATGAGATGGGAGAACCAATAATTAGTAGAGGAAAGGCACGCTAAGACAGGACATGTTCTGGGGGTTTTGAATTGGCTCGTGAATTAATAACTTTAAAATGAAAGGTTTGTGCACATGCAAAGCCAAACCGCATAAAATGTATTCAACACAAATGGTTTGTTGGCTGCAATTAGAACACAGCGTAAGTTTGTTAAGTCAAAGCATAATATGGCGAAAATTGTGAGCATAGCACAAAGGTAATTCAGTACGAAGCAGAATAGAAAGAAATTGCAAGAGAACAATGGCTAAATAATGGCAATAGTTTGTGGCAAGAGATATGAATTAGTGCATTTATTAAAACAAAGTGAAAACAGAGCAGAGCCGTGATTAAAATAACGTTTGGGAGTGCAACGCAAAGACACATTTTTAAATTATAAGATTAAAAGACAATAACTTAGTTTTAAGAAATGTTAATTTTAAATTTAGATAATAATAATAATAATAATAATAATCTTTATTTAGTTATAAACTATTTTAAGATTTACAGTTGTTTACATATTTACTTAACTAATAATTTTTCTTAACATAATCGCTTAGTTTTTTTAAACTCATAGATATTTTTAGTTCCTTTAACTTCAATTGGAAGGTTATTATAAATTTTGAAGCCTTTATAAAAGAAACAATTTTGGGAACTGCTTTTTGTAAGTTTGGGTAATCTAACATTCTGCTTATTTCTAGTACTATAATTATGAATATCACAACCATAAACTAAGTGTTGGGTCATATATTCAGATAACAGGTTATTGACTGCTTTAAAAACTAACAACAAAGAATTGAAATAAATACGTTGCTTCATACTTAACCATTGTAAACAATCAAGGATCGCAGAAATTCTTGTATATTTCGAACAGCGTAATATGATACGCATGACTCTGTTCCTTCATTCCGTTTGTAACTTTTAGTATCAAAACTAATTTCCTTAAACAAAAAACACTTCAAATAACTTAGAAACCAGATTCAAATTTGTTTAGGAAACAAGGAGAACAACTGAAATTAATTAGATTGATGTTTGTGAGAAATGTGTTCCACTTTAACTAAGAACTTTTAATATTAAATGAACATTTTACCAATTGAAAAGTATTGAGTTTTATTCCAAAAGTGCCCAAGTTTGTGTACCAGTGTTTGTGAGGATTTACACCACAAATAAATACAAAAATACTCCATCCGATCTTCGAGGGTGTTTCGGCAGCGAGCACATCGAAATTTCGAGCCCCATCGATCAGCGACTAAAGCGTCGGGGAGCAGAGGACAACAGCCCAAGGCACAGTACAAGCCTGCAGCAACGTCCGGGCCACATTTAGCAGCAACGAGAGCAGTCCCAGAGGCTGAAATATCAACATCGTCTCCAGCAGCGGTATCCGACCAGCTTCGACAAAAGTTCCCAGGTAAGAAATGAGCTATAATTTATGCATTCAGAGTCGGGAAACGCATTAGAATCCAACATCAAACCTTTCCGAAGACGGCCAGCGTGTTTCCCAGGGCCCATTTGCATTGGTTTGATCAGAATTAGCGTGGCTTGGGTAAATTCTGTAGATTTGGCGAGAGGGACGAGGCCGAGAAACAAAAGCCAGAAGTGGCGAGATTTCGAAAACAACGAAGGCTCGGTTCTTCCTACGTCATCCTAAAACAAAAACTAGCTGAATTGCAAGCGGGAAAAATTCAAATGACTTACCTAACGCACTTTTTACGATATTTCCTCTAGTTTTAAGATATTCAGATGAGCACTCTTGCACCGCCATAATTATTTGTGTCAGCTATCAGTTGAACGATTTTTTGACCTACCGAACCGCGCATTTGAACTAACTTGTATTGAGAGAGATAATTTCAGATCAAACTTGAATGTAAAGCACACTTCTGAACTAGTCCATTAAATTTTGCAGTTGAATAAAATATTAAAAGGGCATACAACCATTTATTTTGTAGAAATATTACATCTCATTTTACACAACCATAATTAATAAACAGGCGAGATAAATTAAATTATTATCACATTTTAAAATAACTAAACAGCCAGTTAGAGCCCTAATTCATTGCATAATTATTAGCACTGTAACGTAGAGCTTACAGAGAGCTATTCATTGCAATATATTTGCAGGGCGATAAGCCAGGACTAAGGTGGATGAAACTGTATTTCCCTTCATAATTTATCCAGCGTTTCTATGATAAGCGCGCAACAAGTGTAGAGGCATTACCGTGAGGAACAATACTAGCAGCTCGTATATCGTTCGGTTCTAGCAGCCTCCTTGGTTCTTAAAAAGATTTTATATAATACTCTGCATTTATAGTATTTCCGCTAACTAAAAATCTATCAGGATTGGAGCATCAGTTTCCCAGAATACAATTGCTGTAGCGAATCTTGCAGTGTATAGAACATTTGATACACATTTACGGACTATATTGAACGATTTATACTAATCCAATACTGAACTTCTCGAAAAGCATTCTTCACGAAATCCGCTTGAAGTTTATAATGATTATTCATACTTTTTTACCTTCAGTACACAAAAACTTAATGATTATACTAATTATTTTATGGAGCCGACTAAATGCTAATAATTCGGGAACTAGATTTCGGCGAGTTACTCGACGTACTTGTAACTAACATCTGGGCTGGTAAATTTGTCATTGAAGCCGCGGGTTTCCTACAGTAACTCAGTTTTAACAGATTGGATTTATTATCGATTTGGAGCGATATGAATTACGAGGACTACCGGAAACCTTTAATTAACAGGGGACGCATCTACCAGCAGGGTGCAAGATGGTGTTCCTTTCGGCTCTGGTGGTAGCAGGAACGGTTGGTTTAACTAAGTGGCAAGATGGTATTCCTTTGCGCTCTAGCGTTAGTAGGAGAGGGTGGCTCAGCTAGGCGGAAATATGGTGTTTCTTTGCGCTCTAGCATTAGCAGGAGAGAGTGGTCTAGCTAGGCAGGAAGAGGATATTCCTTTAGGCTTTAACATTAACAGGACATGGTGGTTTATCGGTAAGTTTGCTTTGGCAGTTTGACTAACCTAGGCAAGAGATGTTTCAGGTCAGGTTTAAGGGTCCGCGGCAGTTTATCCTAGGAATAGAACATTTCTTACATGATCGGGGTTCGCGGAAATACAGCAACAACGCGGTCGCCTCCAGGTGTTAGTTACAGGATGCTGTTCTTCTCAGGTTCTGCTCGAGCGGTGACTGGTGGAGCGCTTGGGCCCTTCTAAGGTTCAGGTACTGGTCTGGACTTTGAAAGGAACGGGTTAGATCTCTCTGAGGACTGAGAACGAGACTGGCCGGGCATCACTCTTTTATAATGCTTCGGATCTTCTTCCACTTCGTTTACCTAGGAAAATCTAAGTGGTGCTAAACGTAATACTTCAGTGCGAATGGAAAATGCGGATGCGCGGTGAAATGGTATTAAGCCCACAACTTGGCAAGCTGAAGGGTAAAGCAAGATGTAGGAAAGAAGCAAGCGATGTGAAAAGTGGGGAACTCAAAAATCAATGCTTTAATAAATAAAAACATAGTGCAAAAGCAGAGCAGTGAAATTAAAAAACGTTTGTGAGTGCAACGCTATAGAACAATATTAGTTATAACTAAAAAGACAATATTTTAGATTTTAAGAAAATGTTAGATTGTAATTTATGTAATCAAATTTTATTCTATTTGTGGTAAATATTATCAAACCTAATTTCCAATTAATAGTAGAATAACACCGTATCTTAACAACATGATGCTTTTTTGTCATTAACTGAAGAGAACAATTGAATAGAAATTCATTGAGAGGTTGTTGAATTGGTGCTCCACATTTAATTGATGTTTTATAATAATAAATAAATGTTTTACAATATAAAAAGTGCCCAGTTTTATTTACGAAGTGTTCAGGCAGCTGTACTAACGTTTGCAGAAGTTTCCGCAACGAAAAATTTACATTTTCCAAATTTCATCTCCGAGGGTATCGGCAGCGAGCACCTGAAAATTACAATCTGCGACTGCGACCGAAATTAGCATCGGAAGCCAGAGGTTAGCAGTCCCGGAGATCAGCCGAGTCTGCAAGAACGTCCGAATCAACATTGGCGGGCAGGGAAGCAGCTACAACCTGAGATATTCCAGCAGCGTCACTACGACCAGCTCCGAAGCCATCAACGAAGCGAACTTACGAGCTGAAATAGATCTAAAATGTGAGTGTCAGCATTCGGAAAAACGATTTCGATCAAAGATTAAACCTTGCCGAAGAGCCCTAGCGTTTTTCCAAAAATCCAATTACTTCGTGGTTCTCAAAAATCGAACGGTGTTACCAGGTTTTGAGGCGAGATCGGTCAGAATCAAGTTTCATAAACAAAAGAAAGTTGGCGTGCATTCTACGTCATCCTGAGAAACAATCAAGAGGAGGTTTGACGTCATCCTAAAAAACAATCAAGGCGATGTTTTATTAGTTGCCAAGAGGGAATATTCAAATAATTTACCCGACGCATTCTCACGATATCACGATTTTAAACGTTCAATTTCACGCTGTACGCAAAAACCGTTTTGTGTTCATCTGTCAATTTACGAGATTGTGAATTTTATCTACTAATAACGAGCAAGCGGGCTACGTTGAGACAAATAACCTAAACTTTGAGAATATAGTCCGTTTATGAACCCAATCCATGAGATAAGAAGTTTTGTGTGCCGAGAGCCAGCGTAATCAGTATTGCAGTTAAATAAAATAGAAAGAGGGGCATTCAACCATTTTATTTGTGAGATTAATTATTACAGTTTCATTTTAACCAGCCTTAAATTACTGACAGGCAAAGTTTGAGCACAGTATAAAAATATAAACCGAGAATTTCGTGTGTACTTGGAGTTTGCCATAAAATTTAAACAGGCACCAAATAGGGGAGCCTTTGCAGCGGATCAAGCTTGCACAACTCGCCAGATTTACACCTGGGCCCTATCGGGCAATCAGCAGAATTTCTGAAGTAATTCTTCTTGTTTTTCTTACCGTCCGCGTGGCTCCAAATGTTGCTCTTTTGTGGCAGTTTTAATTAAATAACGCTAGCCCTCCTTAAGGTTTTGGCTCCCTTACTATTTTCGGACCTACGTTTATGGAAACTTATGTTCTTTATTTTGAGGAACAGTGTTACCGCTTCGTGTTTGTTTCACTATTTTTTACACAGCGTATACAATGTTTGTTTGTATTTGTTACTTGATACACGCCGCCAGTATATTTTAGAAAATATCTTAAAACATTATAAAGCATTACAATTAAAATTAGGGAACGATAAAAACCTAAATGATTGCCTTATTGATGGCAATCTCCTGTTCGAATAACTAAAAACTTTAAAACATTTAATAGAAAAAGAAAAAGATATAACTTTGTTACGTATCAAACGCGTAATTAGTATGAGAATTTAATTTGTGTATAATTGATGTCTTTGTAAATGCTCCTTTATTGAAACACGGTCGTTGTATAGTAATTATAGTAATTATAGTAAATTTATTGGTCCTCTCGATCATACAATGATATAAGACAAGTCACAAGAAACTTACTTAAAATTGTAATGTAATAGTTAAAACAACGTAGAATTACATAAGTTAACAAATTTAAAAAAAACGTATATATAAAATGCTTACAATTAAAATTAAAATTAAAACAGTGTACAACTACCTAAATTTATCACAGGCTAACTACGAAAACTACATTATGTATATTGCACTTCAATTTAGTTTAAAATTTAAATGTTAAAAATTCATCTAGCGTATAAAAGGCGTTGTTCTTGAGAATTAAAGTAATTTTTTTTTAAATGTCTTGCTATTACATGTTTTAAGACTAACAGGTAGTATATTATAGAATACCGTACCCATATACCAAGGAGTGGATTTATATAATTGAAGGCGATGATTATGATGCTCTAAGTTAAGACGACCGTAACGAGTGCTATATTGGTGGTGCTCGTTTAAAAATTTGAATTTACTAATATTCGACTTAACATACAGTAAAATTTCTAGTATGTAGATACTAATAAGAGTTAAGATACTCTGATTGATGAAACTGGTTTTGCATGACTCCCGTCTCTGTAAATATAAACGCAGCGTTAACGATTGAGTTTCACCGGCAGCCGTCAGCAGCTGTTTCAAGCAATTTCTGGGGTCTCTTTTGTGTTTCTCTGGCAACAAGTAACGTCTTTTCGGCAGAATTCCGTGATTGTGCTCCTAGTTTTACCTCTTAACTTCAAGCATTTTGAATATTATTTGTGGAAGCTTCGCTGGTACGCAGGCCGTCCGCACTATATGGGACATTTATTCCGCGTCCTAAGGAAGGGTTATTATCACAGGACTTCTCGCCGTTTTGGCTAACGACCTGTAATTACACGGTTAGTGCAATTTCTTCAATTTCAATTGTGGTAACGCAATTGCAACGAGCTGATTCTTATTTAGTATTTTCCGCGTCACTTGCAGGGTGCAAGGCATCACCTGCGGAGTACAAAACGTCAACGATTGCGCTTGCTTGTGAATTTCCCTACAGACGTCACATGGGGTTGTGGAAACTTCTGCTATCTATTCGACTTTAGAGGACCCTTACGCACTATGAGAGCCTAGTTCAAATTTAGGCCTCATCACCTGAGGGCTTTGCTAATGACGTTTGTCGGCATCGACCTCCTGCAGCCCGTTTAGGGCTATTCGTTTCAATTCCTGCAGAAGCGCAAGGCTCACAGATAAGTAGTGCAACTTAAGAATTTGTGTTAATGAAAATTTATACCACAAGCACGGTACAACTGTAGCTGTATTTAATATATAATTGTACATTTTAATGGTTAAATATTAGATTGTGTATTTGTATTTCATATATTGCGTTATTGCCTGCTCAGATTAATCTAAATTTATAAGTTTTTGGCCGATTTGAGTATATTTGTTGTAATCAAAAAACTTGTTGCGCTTATTTGATTTGGTAATTACTCGTACATTATTTAAAGAACTGCAACCATCTCCACTAAAGCTAGCTAGCTGGCCTTCAAATATACTCTCGTAGCTTTGCGTTGCAATATTTGAAAGTATTTAAGGAATATCTAGTTAACAAGAAGAGGCGCTAACAACCTCCCACAATCTGTCAACCTTCATGTAGTTAGAAGGAGAATTTAAGTGATATGTTTCCGAATATTTCAGTTATTTCAAGAATATATCTAACACTACACTGGCTACAATAGAAAAACGTTTCTCGATACATTTGGCATAAGATATAAAACTACCCAAGTCAACTAACTAATACAACATTAGTTTTTTATACACTACAGGCTTTGGAGGCCCTTAGCTTGATGGACAATTTTTACACATTTCTTCCTATTTTTGGTTTCTTCTCTCCACTCTCGTATTTGCAGGTGTTCATATTTTGCTTGGTATTCTTTGCTGGCTCACCCTTGCCAAATGTCCTAACTATCTTGTTCGTTGGACATTTACCACTCCTACTATTTTCGCATCCCCATATAGCTCTCTTATTTTGTTTTTGATCTCCTCTCCCACTCGTCTTCTACGTTTTCCCTCCATAGTTATTTCTTAGGATTTTCTCCTCCACACATTCAATAAAAGTTCTTCCTGTTTCGGTAAAGTCCAAACCTTACACGTGTAAGTAATTACGGGTCTTCTAATAGTTTTCTACACTCGAAGCTTCACTGCTGTAGAAAACATGTTCGGTAATGTTATTGCTTTCATAGCGTAGACTCGTTTCATTTCTGCATCTATGCTGGCACTTGTCTCTTCAGCACTACTGGGTTTTCTTAGTACCACTGTTAATAATATGTAAACATTTCCACCTCTGCGAACTTAATTTTTAATTTTCTAGTTTGACCTTTAGATGATTATTTTGGTTAAATAATAATAATAAATGGTTAATTAGATAGAATAGTGCAAATACATGAAATACAATAAAGAAATAAATTGCTTGTCGCTCCAGACTATATATTTACTGTTCTCTTCATTAGTTTCTAACCTTATTTTTTGTGCTGATATTATAATCTTCTTTGCAGTATTCTATAATTCTAATATATGGAGTCGTGTCTTTTTACGTCGCTGTCTCGTAAGGATTTTTCTATCACGAGATTCAACAGTGTGGGTGAAAGGGTGCCTCCTTGTGTTAAGTCATCTTTAACTCTGAACTCTTTGGATAGTTCTCCGTTCACCCCCTTACTATATTGATTGCGCTTGGCAAAGTCATTTTAATCAATCTGATCAACTTATGTGGTATTCCTAGTTCATTCAATACAGTGTATAGTTAATCAATAAATACCAAATGTGTACATAGTTTGTATTGGTAGCTTGTCGATTATATTTCCTGTCGCACGAATATCTGGGATGCTACAGACATTCGCTTTCGAAAGCCACAATAAGACACCTCTATCAAATGCCACCTATTTAACGATTATTTTTCGTACATATATCAACCAATCAGAAGGCTAAATTTAGTTAAGTTATCTTGTATAATTTCGAGAATATAATTCCTTAAATTTTGAGTTAATCATGATCCCTTAAATTTAAGACATTCGTCAATAGGACCTTCTACCATACTGACAATATAGCGACTCGCGATTTTCGATTTGGTACGAGCTAACTTGGTTTTGTTTCACGTATCAAATGAACTAATTTAGAAATGCCAGCTGATTTTTCGAGGTTAAGTCATGCGTTTTAAGCATAAAGAGCTACAAAAAGTGTATTTCAGGCAAACATTGATCATTAGCATTAATACTCGGGTAATAAAATGGTATTACGTTCCCTCTTCTTATATTTTAAATCATTATATTATCATCCTAAATATAGTTCCCAGTACGCCTAATAATCTGTAATTTTTTTAAGAATATCATTTCGTTATAATCCCAGTGCATGAAAATACGGACTCGTATTTTCAGTTTTGCAACTTCACTCAGCAACTCATAATATTCATAATAAAATTTATCGATAATAGGCACACTACTTATTAGATTACCCCTGTTAATATATAATCGACTATTCAACGGTTTAATATAGAAGCCAATCATATTGCAGATATTTGCTTCTTTCAACTAATAGGAACAGTATATCACTGAATATCGGGCACCATGCAAAATATTCACCAAACAATGTACCTACTCAAAAACTAAGTAGTCTTATTGCGAAATATCGCTTAGCAACGATGCTGTGTCCTTAGTGATATTGCTAGGTTACGTAAAACTAAACACCAACAAACTGTGTAAACAAAGTTTGGCTTGCGTTAAAAATTTTAAAATATTATGTTTTGGAAGTATTCCGATTAATTTAATGGTGAATGAATAATTATATTAATTGTTCGATTATTTTTCAATAAAGTGAATCGTTATGTATTAATATTGTTAAATAGTCGTCCCAAATACCACTCGAAGTGGATATATTTTTTTTTTAATATTTTGCCATTTCCATTGAAATTATTGCAAATTTCACTCAACAAAATCACATTTAAATGTTACGAGCCGAAGGCGTAAAATTTTTAATGTAATTTTGTATCGTGAAATTTAAACGCAATAATTTACATGGAAACGACAAAATATTTGTCAAAAATATATCCACTGCTTGTGGTATTACCCTTCATTATCCTAGACTAACTTCACCAGGCAACGCAATGAACAACTTTCAATACAAACAAATCGAGCTGTCAATAAAATATGTATTTGTTCCTATTTTTGAAATTTACTTAAAAAATAATCAAATCGAATACAATGCCTACTTCGTACATTTTGGGGTTATACTTCCTGCACAATAACAAATCGTTTCAGTTTGAGAGAATAATCCTCCCGCTCCCCGGGCGAAATATTTAAACTGTCAAACTGTCATTCTTTTATTATTGTGCAACAAGTTATCGACATTATAACTAGATAATATTGAAGTGCTTATAGTAGTATTAATATTGATAATATCCTTTATGTGTTTTGATAATATTGTAACGGCCCGTTTCAACTTTGTTTCAAAAGCGCATTAATGCATTTAACACCGACTTTCGGACCACCTCATAGCTATATTTGTAGCAAAAGTATTCAAGCTTGTCGCGGTAGGCGCTCGCATTCAGAGATTAAAACAGGTGCACATTTTCGCGTTTGAATTTGTCGTCGCATTTTTGTTCCACGTTGGCTGGGAAAACAGTGCAATATATGGTTTAGTATTGATTTTTCGAACCGTTCTTGTTTTTCAAGCAAGCGAAGCCGCTTGTAGCATTGTTTGCGGCCGCGCTTCCAACGCTGGTAGGAGTGTTTTTTCTAATTCTATTCTTTGCGTATTTATTTTGGTTATTTAGGCTGGATTGCTCTGCGCTTCCGCTCATCGAAATCGCTGCAAGGCGTCATTCACATTCGGCAGAGAACACCGTTCGGTAAGAATGCCTTTGCGAGCTTATTTCGCTTTCTATTTTTTTAAATAGTTAAAAGAGTTAGCCGAGGCCTTGTCAACCTCTGCGTTAAAGGGTGGTAAAATATTGTATCGTGGTTCTGTGCATATTTCAATCACTTTACTATATTGTTTTATGTCTGAAATCTATACAAAATCGCCAAATTAAATCATTTTTGTTGTTTATTCTTTCTTTTTTATTCAGTTTGAAAGTAGGACTCAGAATTTACAAGTACATTTAATAAACTTGGCAAAACTAGTAAATTAGTTCTTAATTTGCTTCCCATAATTAGTTCAGCAAGACTAAATCCACATTTCCGCGGTGTTAAACAATATTCTAAAAAGACTTGGAATATATATTTTCCTTTTCAACAAATTTGTAGCAATTTTAACAGTAACGTCAACGCACCCATTAGATTGTGGAAAATAAGGACTACTAGTTATATGAAATAATTATACTGATTTGCAAAGTTTTAAAACCTAGATCTGAGTTGAGGAACCCCATCAGATCGGACTATCTCCATTACACCGAACCTAGACTAAACACTTCTTTATATTTTTCTATGAGAACGTTTTCTGACAAATCCCTTTTGAATATCTCAAAACAACTCGTCTAATAGGGAAAGATTCTTTTATATTGACACGTTCTGCGATACCTATCGAGCAATTCCTTACTAATAATTGTTCTTTGAGATGATAAACCTACCCATTAGACACAAGTTTGTGCCCTTTCCCTGATTTTTGTAATACCGTCCCGTATGTATAACATTTAAACATTCTTAATGCAATATTAAAGATATACGAAAGCCTAAAACTGAGTTTTCCTTTACATAAATGTCATCTTTGTACTGAAGGTACGGCAACATATCGATAGAACAATCTGATTTTTAATGTAGCATTTACAGTACAGTGGCCTTAATCCACAAACTGTCAAACAAATGAAATCGCGAGATTGTGTGTTAATTTATCAAGAAAATTATCGTCCACGGGAAAGATCCTACTATGATATATTGTAATGATATACACTCCTGTGTGTGTTAGAATCAATTTTAGAAAAGATTAAGGGATTACAATGGGTGAAAATAAATTAGATCTAGTCAAATATAAAGTGGGAATGTGAATTGTTAATATGCAATTACAAATTAAAAGAGAATTTATAATTGAGTGGAAAAAGGCCATTTGAAAAACAGATGGATTCGAAAATAAGATAATATTTTATAAATTTGAGCATGAAAGGAATGACAAATACTTGATTGAAATAAATAAGAAATTTAGTAGGTTTAAATCAAATATGATAAACCTAGAGTGTATAAGAAGGAAAATTGATATCGTTAAGTAATTTGTTTCGATTATTGAGAAATAACAAATTTTAAAAATGTAGAATGCGATTTTAATACTATTAAAGTCATAACTGGAAAAGGAAATAAAGACTATAAAAAGGTGAATTATTTATGAAAGAATTACTTACTGTTTTAATATTGTTGTGTACGATTGTGACAATCTGGTGTTTGTCATTTTGATTTCAAAGCTGTTTGACATAAGTTATATTGACTTATGGGAATGAAAGCAAATTAGAACATCAAATTTCAGAAATAAGCTATCTAGATGAAGGAATCCACCCCTGATTTTTCAGGAGCTTGCTCTAATAACAGTTACTGATTTTCTATACATGAAAGGACAATTTTAATTTGATAACACAAAAATATAAGTTAAAAACAGATTAAGATCACGATACCTGATAGTACGAGAGCCAGTGAACTTTTTTATTAAGTCATTGGGCTCACGGCTAAATTAAACTTCATGAATTAGTTTTTGTGCTGATGTAAACAAAAACCGATTTCTGCAATCCCGAATCCGGGGATAACATTAAGGGTTGCGCTGTGAAAGTTGTCGTAATTGACGACTATTTCACGTCATTTTAAATGCAAAATACAAATTGCCATCAAAAGTTTAATTAACACATAGCAATAAAATATATTTCTGCAATGTGGCATCGGGGGATAACCCCTTCTGCAAAGAGGGTGAATATGTAGGGTTGAAGTTGTAAAAAAATTTGTAAGATAAATGAAAAATTCTTTTTGCATGCACTAGTGCGACTTGTACAACAATAAATATACACGAATTTTTCTTACTATTCTCAATTTTCTCAAGCATGTTGTTATCGTGTTTCTCAAGCGCTACCGGCATTACCTCTTTACACACAATAGTACAATTTCCACAAATTAATGTAATAAACACGACCTTTAGAACGTTTATGAGATAAACTACAAAAAAGGCATGATCGAGGAATCGTAGATGCTTCCGAAAAGCTCGTCTCGATGTCTGTTTCGAGGTCTATTGGATCAGAAACTTCTTCTAGAGCAACTAACGATGAAGTGGTACTCTCCTTTGTTGTATTGAGATGTTTTTCAGTGCTGCTCTGGGTTTCAGCAGCCTGACTGTGATCTCTGGAAAGATTTTTTGATGGAATGTACAAATCTTTTCATTGTAATTTTTTAGTTTAGTTGTCAGCAGATGATTTTTTGTGTAATCGGAGAGAAAAGCGGAAAACTTTTTAGCGAAAAAGAAAATGATATTAAAATTATGATGTTCTGTTACAGTATCAAATTAACCTTACGACACTCACGAATGGGCGAGTGTCGAATGCTAAACAAATCCGGGAAATGGGGCACGCTCACCCTAACAAACGTTAAAAACAGGCTAAAGGCCTCGGCTCGAATGCGCTCAGGGAGATGGACGTGGTTCAAGACGGTACACCGCAGGGCAGGCGTGTCGAGGTATATACAGGGAATTGCTAAAGAAATGGGTGCCACCAGATCCAACTCAAGATACCCACGTTCAACCGGACCTGGAGGTTTAAACGGAGCGAGAAGTACTTAAATAACTATTTCGGGAACCCTGGTGCAGCGACAGATACAAAAACCTACCTGGAATGCCCGTCCGACACGTCTGGGCCGCACCTTACAATGGTCGTAACACAGTGACACAGTTCCCCTGTAAACAAACATGCACAAGACACAAAAAGGCAAAGAATAGGACTGTTCGGTTAATACATCTATTGGCCACACCAAGTGACCTACCAAACACCGTACAAAAATACAGGTATGAGCCGAACAACAAATCCAGGCCGAAAGAGGTGAAACGTCGATTTAGTCCTCAACAGGCATGACGCGCGGGTGCAAAGCCTGAACTTGGGTTCGAGTCACCAGACTTACAGTGAAATATCTAAGAATAACAAACATGAACGGTTAATCTACAGTCTACACAAACAAAGCTGTCTGCCAGCGCAAAATATTAGAACACTACGTTAAATTTTATTACTTATAAATTAAATCTCCCGCGATTGAAAACAATTTCGAAAAATTCCTGAAGTTTGTTCATAAACATAAAATACAGAATTTTTATCATTCTTAAATTCGTGTATATTTATTGTGAGAAATTATTGTTGTGCAAATCGCATTTATTTGTTGAATATAATAACGTGAAATTGACTCGGCAAGAGCATTTGACGGCGCGCAACAAGTTACTTTTGAGGAGCTTGCAGAAAGTCATGACCTCGGAGTTTGTTATGCAGAATATCATTTTTGTAATGTTTAATGTTCGCACTAGTGCATGCAAAAAGAATTTTTCATTTATCTTATAAAATTTTTTACAACTTCAACCCTACATATTCACCCTCTTTGCAGAAGGGGTTATCCCCGGATTCCACATTGCAGAAACATATTTTATAGCTCTGTGTTAATGGAACTTTTCATGGGAACTTGTATTTTGCATTTAAAAATGACGTAAAATAGTTGTTAATTGCGACAACTTTCACATCACAACCCTAAATGTTATCCCCGGATTTGGGATTGCAGAAATCAGTATTCGTTTACATTAGCACAAAAACTAATTCATGAAGTATAATTTAGCCGTTTACCTTATGACGTAACAAAAAGTTCACTGGCTCCCGGACTATGAAGGTAAATAGCAGATTTAAGGCGCTGCAACGTGGACATTAACACATCTATGACTGCACAACGTGTGACAAATTAATAATCAAAAATAATAGCTTATTAACAAGTAAATAAAGACAGCTCACGAGTTGTGATCCAGTGCAATGTAAATAACTTTCTACTTCAGGAAATAATTAATCATTTTCTGGAATAGAATTTTACAGAGCACGTCTTGAGCGAATATCAGCTACTACAAGATCTTTTCCTGGAGTATATATAATTCTATAAACGTATCGCATTAATCTCCTTCGACGTTTTTATGATCTAGAGCTAGACGAAAGTTCATTCAAAATTCTGCAAATGTTTTCTTTTCGACTTGCGTATAATTTTTTCTGAAGAACTTAACGTACTTGAAGCAAACGTTACAATTTCTCTCTGATTATCCTTACTAACCTGCATTAATCCCCCCCCCCCCACATAGACCATACGAGGAGCTGCCAATAATGTGTTGATTATGATCACATCTGCTACCAAATATTAGTTCTTGTATTTCTCTACAAGATCTAAAGTAAATCCGGATTGGTTTTCATTTAGTGTTGGATCTATAGGAGTGCTCAACCCTTTCCCAGTATTTCTCAGATTTCTTACAAAAATTTCTTTTATTGTAAAAGGGAACGATAACTGCCAATCACTCGACATCAGTTACATAGTATTTTCCATAGATAAGTACAGTATACCTACTTGTCTACGCGGCGTATTTTGTAGAATTTATTACAATATTTTTTAATGAAGTTAATAATCGTTGAAAGTCTTCTATGGCATACACCTTACCACAACATTTTTATCTGATTTTATCCTTTTGTAGTTTACAAATTGTAATGATCTAAATTTTGTTGATTTAATACTTACCAGTTATTGTTATTACTGTTTCATGTTCTCTGCGATATAAAGATATGTTAATAAAATTCTTCTCTTTCTTTGTCATCGATTTTGTATAGGTACCTACATATTTCTCATTTGTCTACGTTTTGAATTCATGTCGATATTGTGTGGGAAACTATCAAATCAATTTTTTCTGTAAATATTTCTCAGTCGAAATATATACTGTGGATAAAATTGTTCGAACACCGTATATATTTGCTATTAAACGTTATTACTGTGTTATATTACACTTTCTCACATATATTTAAAATGTAATGAGTTAATAGTGCCAAAAACCAAAGCAGTAAATCGGAACTACTAAACGTTAATTTTAAAAAATGCCACAGTTATTTCTCATGTCATACCCCATATTGTTTGTTATAATTCACAGGAGCATTGATACTAATATGTTAATTGTATATCACATAAGATATACGATAACTGATTTTTCGTTGTATTTAAAGCATTACTTGCGGAAAGTATGAACACAAATAAATTTCTCTTTGCCTATATTTTCATTTAGCCAAATAAAAAGCTGTCGGCGAGCAATAAATACTCCTTTTCACTAATTACATTTCACTAAAATGACAGACTATATTTATTAACAAAGCCATCGAACGCGTGTCAATCAATGTAATACGTAGACAAGAAAACATAATAAAAATCGTTAATCACAGATAGCAGCTTTTCGATGCAATAGCAAAAGAAAGCGAAAGTAAATTTAGAAAAAAAAATATCTGACATGGTATAAAATTTTCATTTCTAATATTGACAAGGACTTCATACTGAATAATGTCTTCACTTCCGCTATTAACAAAAAGATTAATAATAATCATATATTCTAGTGAATATAAATAAATTTGATGAACAGACAATCGTATAGTGAGATTCGTCTAAGATATATTGAAAAGATTTTCGATTGAAATTTAAGGGGAGATAGTGCAACTACGTTAGTCGCTAAAATTTCCAAATTACCCTCCTGCCAAGAATTCAACGTTGAAGGCGTGTTAATTTAAAAGAAATATGTTGTTTATTATTAAATTCTGTTTCAAATTAAAAGCTATTCGTATATATTTATCATAATTTTAGGGAGCAGCACGTAACATTTCTCTATGTGTAAATAACTTTAAACTTTGAATGCATATTATGCATACAATTTTTAGTGCAAGGAAAAAATAAAGAACGTTTCACAGAAAAATCTATTCGATGTAAGAAAAAGCAAAACTGATCTGCTGTAGCACTTCCTATAAACCAAATTCGGTTTTTGCTTGCTAAGCTTTGTAAACCTTATACGTTTTGGGCGCGTTAATAAGAAAACTGGGTTCCTTTCCCCAACATGCTTGCATTACTATTACAATGCAACGCTTAAAGATTGATTTCATTGCTGCATAGTAGAGAACCTAGATGTCATCTGTCATTTAATTTTTAATAAGAAGGACACGAAAATTTAGTAAGCTTCTATTTATCGTGTTCGCAGCCGATGTTTTGATATTAATGTCGCATTTATCAGAGACATAGAATCAACAGCCAAAATGGTTGTCGTTTGAAATTGCAATACTACTGATTTGGAAGGAATCAATTTATTTGGCTTTCTAAAAATGAAGTATCATTATCCTGAATGAAAAATAAATAAAAGTTCACGTTTTAATCTGCGTGATAAATATAAAACTCGAAATATGGTTTATTTGTTTCTTAACGTAGTTAATGTTCCTTTACTCAATCGGTTATTGTTCATTTTACTACAATAATTTTTTGTGAAAGTGTTGACGGTTGAGTTAATTATAATTATTGTTCGCTATTCTTTCCTCGCTATGATACTGACACCTGCGGAAATGAACTAAATAACCCTATTTTGTAAGGAATTTCAAATTCAGCTGTGACACAAACTTTTGCTTGTTATGAACATTTAAAAATTGTTTTTGAAAACGATCAAATAATTCATATAATATAACATACTAAAACAAAACTAAATTGACTACCGCATTAAGTACATATAGCAAGCTCCCACGACATAAATTCTTGATTAAACTGTTATTGTCTTCTACCACCAATCGACCTTTATAAACTAACTTGTGTTTGCAATACTCGCATTTAATTCTCATCAAAGCAATGTAACAGCAATAACCTGCTAACAGCCAGTCTTACAAAAAACTCAATTTGGAATTAGGGAATTAATTTAATTATTTGCTAAATATACAAAAGGACATGATTTTTGTTTGCTCATAAATAAAATATCATCAGCACTAACATTTTGATGTGATCTTGTTTACCTCTCGTAATTTATCCAATAATACTAATTCATTTTGAGTGTATTGAAACGATTTTTACTTATTTTTAACGTTCCATAAATCGTTTGATTTAAGGCAGTATGTCTTTGCGGTGTCAACTTTTGTGAAAAATTTCCAGTTGTCTAAAGGTCAAGCCATTTTGTCCAAAACCGGTAATTTATGATGCATCAAACTTGTTGCTACAATTGGTTCTGGATATATGCCATTTAATCGTTTACCTTTAAGAGGTTTTTTCACATTAATAATTTTCCACCATGTCAATATCATTTCTATCAAACCAGTGGTATCTTTAGACCATTCAATGTTTAATCCAATGTATAATAAGGCTTGGTTAATAAAATGATTACAAGTTTTCAGTGCTACCTTGACTTATGGTCATTTCAAAGTTGTGTAATACCAAAGAGCATATATGCTCTTTGGTAATACAGAGCTTTTAAGTTTAAAGAATAACCAAATTTAAGCAATTTATCATGTTCCCTCTAGTGAAGCAATTTTAATGAGTCTAATGTCGCCTGTTTTAAAATCAGATAGGACAATATTTTGATTATTTCAGAGGCTTTCACGGCCATTGTCATTAAGTAGCAAACGACTTCCGGGATTGGACCGTGTGATTATTGAGGTCGAAGAAGTTATTCGGAAATATTTTGTCATGTTTGGAATTTAACGTTGTTTCTTAGATATTTTAATAAATCCACTGGGTGGAAAATAGCTAAAAGTTTCATAATTTTTATGTCTCGTGCATAAACCTCAACTTTTAGCACAAGTTGCATACAATATTTTTTCTACGACCTTAAATTTACTGTTATTAATCCATAAATGTCGATTTAACAAAGGTTTGCATCTACGACAGTTATAATTTATGTCATAATAAACAGATGGCCTTGACGCGCAGATGAATGTTTGTGGAGCCAGTACTGTCAAGTCAGTTATCAAAGGTAATTATTAATACTACACATCTGGCTGTATTCATTACATAACGTTTTAATTATTTAAAAAACACTTTACCTCTAACGCAAGAAGTAACTAGAATAACTTTACAATCTCACTTCCAGTTCGAAATTGTAGTTTTATAACCTCACTTCACTTTATAACGCATGTGCTAAAAGTAAACAGCTGATTTCTTTAAACACGCTAAATTATAAAACGCTAAAAGACCTACTTTTAGTGGTGGTCGTAGAAAAAATAAAATAACGTCCTACTATTATCAAAAGGATGAGTATAAACTATGACTACCTTCTTCTTTAGTGCAAAATTTCTCATTGCTTTACTATTACATTGCTTATTACAGCTTTACTGAATGTGTAAAGAACTTTATGAGTTTGTTTTGAAGTAGGCGATATGTGTAGTAAGTACTTTTTTAAAATTTTACTTTATATTGTGATTATAAACACGTAAGTCGCAGTAACCAAATAATATATTATTATTATTACAACTCCTACATTCTCCTTGCCTGTATAATTGATTCGACACACAGGAATTACACCCTTATTCACATGATGAAAATACGTCAGCGACTTCCGGCATTGCATTTAAAGACCGTACTGACTTTCTTCTGACATCGTACTTAATACCCTTCACAGTTTGTTAGATATTCGAGTTTGAACAAGCTTCTTAAGATGCTTTATTTAAAGGGATTAAAAAGTCCCATAAAAATTATCAAATTTTGAGCACCCTGTATATCATTAATACGCAAAGCCATTATTTTTTATAGAAAGGTAGTTCATATAAAACAAATTTTGATAACGTTTTCCTTTATTCAATTGTTTTGTGTTACTTACAGCAGCCACTTGAAATTCAGCTTTTTGCATAAAATTCAATCTCCAAGACAATGAACTTTAGATCAATACAACTTGATAGAAATAGCAATGGACCTAATACGGATCCCTGAGGAACCCCCAATGTGTTAAAAATTTTCGTCGATTCTTCTTCATCATACACAGTCGTTTGGGTTCTCGAAGACAGATAACTCTCGAACCTTTGTTTCTCGATTCCCTGTATTCCATATTTGTTCAGTTTTGTAATCAATTTTTTCCTATAAATTGTTTCAAAAGCACGCTTATAATCTAGAAACACGCCCACTACACTTTTGTGTTGATCAAATTCGCTTTTCCAATTCGCCAAAACTATATTTAATGCGGTTTCACAGGAATGCTTGCTTCTGAATCCGGATTGTGTCCCACTCGTCACGCTTTCTTGGGTCACCCTGTTTAACAAAACATATTATATTAATGTGTACCACCTTCGTATCTACAACTTCTATACAAACAAATTTTGTGTAACTCTCATAGTTTTAGATATATTTGCCACACCAGCATCGTTGCTGGATCCTGCCCGTATAGTCTAAAACATGTAACTATTATGAAGTAAATAGGCGAATTATAAATTATGTTTTCCTATTTTAGGAGACATATTTTTCAAATTTTGTAAAACATCAGATTACAAGCTGTATATCGGCTTTTCACATCCCTAGTGCTACATAAGAACAATTACCTTAACATATGCTCTACGCACTTCATACAGATATAAAAAAAGACTTGATTACACTCCTTAATTTTGTCGAGCATATGTGGGGTTATAGGTGAAGCAATAAGTATCTATTTTCTTATATGCCACATTCGTGCCTATAAGAAGTGTGATTCCTATAATTAGTATGTGCTTCTCGGCGTGGGTGTGCATAGTTTGCAGAATGCGGCATTTCCTTAAAGAGATATTGGCAGGTACGTTCGTGCAAGAAAAGCGCGTCCTAGTTTTGGTTTATTGAGTAACGTTTTTAGAAAAATGCACTCATTGGTCTTTTTCCTCTTAATATGCAGATGTTGAGAGCATGTTACTAACCACACGAAGTACTAATCGATTGCTCAAAGTTGCGTGTTTCACGTTTCACCAGTAAACAAAACAGCGTGTAATTACATGAAACCATTTTTGGAAAATATTTACTACTTGAAAAGTTTGAAATTGTGTGTATGTAGACGTTCAACAAGCGCATTTTTAGTAGTACTTGCTTGTTATCCGGCTCCATTCAAATTTTGACAGGACCACCCTTCTCTTACGGATTTCCGCTTCAAAGATGCTGTCTGTCGTTCTAGCTTGCTTGGGTTAGTTACAATCTTGACATATGTGTTCTTATGATGCAAACATAACATTCAGTTATAAAAAAAAGACATCCGGCTAGAAACATTTCAAAACAGGACCTGGATACCAGGAATTTACTTTTTTGAATTGTCCGAATTTTAGCGGTATATGACATTTTTTTGGGAATGGAGTTGCTGGCCCCACACCCACCCCCCAATCTGGAGGACCAAATTTTTCTGTTGGGGATGTTTTCCTTAGTCGTAGGATTCCAAATGAACGGCGCCAGGAAGTCGCCGTTACCCAGTCCATTGTAGAAAAGACTTACTGGGAGCCAGTGTGATATTATATTCTTATGAGTTCCTTAGAATTTGTTGGTATATACCAAGCGACATCGGTGTTACCTCTAATACAATGTACTCCAGATAAGAGTATAAGAAAAAACAGTATGCATTTAAAGAATATAGAGATTCTTAGCTCTCGAATACTCTAACACTGGCAAAGCAGATTGGGCAGTTGAGATCGGATGGAAGCCGAGGGTCTTTGGAAACATAAATTTAGGGCCGCAGCTCGAAAATTCGAGGGCCATAACTGAAGAACATGTGTGTGTTCAAAATTGGGAGCCTGCAAGCAGAGAAAATTGAATATTGTGCACATTAAAGTTATGAACATATGTACCAGTGACATTAGAGCTATTACGTGCCAATTTATTGCACCAAACATGCTCCAGAAGATTCCGTGCAGTTTATAAAACATGCCCATACTTGGAGGAGGTGCTGTTGAACATATTGGGGCATCCAACCACTACACTACGAAATTGCCAGTTGCAATCCCATCGATCAATGTGGGCAGATTTTTGTTAAATCTGGGCTGTGGAATCAACTTTCAGACATCACATCTGGGTTGTGTGTGAAGTGAGCTCAGAGTTTGTGCACTAAAATACGCTGAAGACGATTGTGTTATTTGTAAGCATGGTAATTCGAGATTAGCATTTGATTGAAATTGTTTGTAGGTGACGCCAGTTTCAGCCAATTAAACCTTTTGCTTTGTTTTTCAGCAGTTATAAAAGAGTAGAGCGCCGGAAAGCAAGGGACTTCAAATTTATCTGCCGTGTTCGACGCAATTTTTTTGTTGGTCATTTTAGAGATTAAGATTTTATGTTTTGATCTAACATATCTATGAACATCTTGGAGTTATTTGAGAAGCAGAGTCGTGCTGTTGCCTATTCTACAGAGGGGTGTCGACAGTGACGCGGAAAACAGGTTAGCGTAATATTCTGTGCTAATCTTTATGATGAGCTGTACTATGATAATTAAGTTGGCGAAAATGGGTGTTTAAAAAAGTCAGTAACAAAACAAAGTTTTCCTTTCTTGATTCTCAAGTATTTTATTATCATTTACTTCCATGAACCCACGAAGTTGTGTTATATTGTGTGTCGTCAATTATAACCCTGAGTTGCTACGTCAGTAAAACTAGAGTCTCATATAATTTGTGCTATTGCAAAACCTTCTGCCTGTAATAATTAATTTATATGCAGAGTTGAATACCAAATATAAATTGCAGGTGCAAGGGTATCTGTTGCTGCAATCATATATAAATAAAATTAATTATTACCACAACAATATATACCTTTTTAGATGTAATGCGTAGAAACTAGAACTTTTCTCACAATTATTTTTCTTAGTTTCTGCATTACGACAAAAAACGAAAAGTTCTATTTTCAGCTATTGTAAGTCGACTATTATGTTGAAAAATTATAATTATAAGCTCTTGAAGGTTGTTTACATATCCGAAATGTGATCGTATTATCAATTCCAAATCAAGTTAGAAGCCGTGTGGGGTCCGGCGCCGGGCTTAGACCCGTAGAATAGTCCCACGGTATGTCCTGCCTGGCGTAAGAGGCGACCTAAAAAGACAGCACACACATTTACACATACACCCAATAAACACATCTACACAACATGTACACGGGGGCAGGAAAGACCGGTATCTCCGTTTTTCAAGAAGTATCGAGGTGGGGCCCTGGTTGGGTTGATCTGGCAGTGGTAGCTGGTTTAGAAACCAGGTATGGCACACCTGGGCCGACGGGTAGTATAGGGGCCCACCCTTTCCTAACCAGAGTATGGGGCTGCCCTTTCAACCGTCGAAAAATCCCGTGGTACGTAGTAGTGCCAGGTGGTGCCTAGAATAGGGCCCTGCTGCGTATCTTGGGGGGCTTCGTCAGCGGCGGCCCAGACCTCCTAATCGGGACCAGCTCTGCCATGATATTTCGCGGAAACTGGTACACGGAGGACCCCAACCCCAAATCAATCACTCATACTACTTCACGCACACTAACACAGAACAAGTACCAACAGAAACAAAATACACACCATCCCCAAAACTTAAATATAGAAGAACAAAACATAGATTATGGTTCAAACGTGCCACAAAACCTGGAGCACCCTAGCTCCAAAAAAGTAAAAGAGGAGGGCTCCGAAATAAATTCTGAGAAAGAGGAACTGCTTCTCGGGTCATCAGGCAGCGAATCCGAGGGGGAGACTAGCGTTTCCCCCATGGATAAAGCAGCTAGGGAGGCCCGTCGCAAAGAGAAGCGAAAGGAAAATAAGCGTAAGACCAGAACGCTTTAGAGGCGAGAAGAGAGGGCAAAACGGAGGGAACTGCGGGAAGGCCAGGGTCCATCGGCCCAGGCAACCCAGGCAGAACACTTTCCCCAGGAAGCGGCTGACAAGGGTCCTAGGGAGTCAAGTCCAGGCGACTCTCCAAAGAGTGGCCAGGGCCAACAACCTAGGGGCCCATGTAAGCTGCAGAGACAGCCCTCGGGAAAAATAAGAGGTCCGGAGGCGAGAAGAGCAAAAGGGGCTGCTGCACGCAAACCCATAGAGCTCATCACGCACTCCATGGGACAAGTCAGGGTAACGGAAGGCCAACCAGGTCCTTCAGGTACCCGACCGAACATTAAGAGACCGAGGAGTGATGACACTCCCCCAGAGGCAGTGAAAAAAAGGCCAAAAAGCTTACCGAAGCAAGCAGGGAAAGCCAAGGCTTCTCATCCTTTGAGAAAAACCAGGGCTAAGTCCCAGTGAGCAACGGAGCCGAAGCCGCCTAATAGGGAGAACCAGGTTGTAATCAGGTCTGACCGACCAGATGGCCAGGTCCTCCCAAAGGAAGCTGAGGCAATTAGAGCGAACATAGTTGCCGAGATGTTCAGTGCCATGGCAGGCCCCGAAGGGGGTCCCCAGGGGCCAGAACTCCGGTTTAGGAACTCAGGACTAGTGGAACCAGGCTGGTTCTTAGTCACTGCCCAGGACGACACTTCAGCAAGATGGCTGGAGGGCTGGACACCTCTCAGTGCCGAGGGAGTCACCTTTGCCCCAACAAGGGCATCGGAGGCACCATGGCCAGAGAAGGTGGGTTTCTGGCTCAGAAGCCAAGAGGAGGTTGACCTGGAAAAGCTGAGGCAGATGCTTTCCATGCAGAACCGCTCACTAAGAGTGGAGCAATGGAGGCATGTTCAGACGACAGGAGGACCAGGAGGGTGGTTCTTGACCTTCATGGTCAGCGGAGATACTGTCCGAACTCTGGAGGAGTTTGGGTGGCAACTCTACTACCAGTTGGTTACTCTTGCAGTGCGAAGGGTGCCGACGTGGAGTGGAGCAGTCCGCCAGGCCTCTTCTGAGGCCGGCTTGTCAAAGCAGGCCAAGAAAGACAACTGAAAGGACCACAGCCCCCGCACCATTAACTCCCCATAATGGATTTACTGCGGGTAAGTCAGATCAATATTCAGCACAGTAGGGGCGCTACGGCAGAGCTGATGAGCGCCCTAACTGGCAGGAGAGAAATAGTTCTCATTCAAGAACCGTATGTTTACAGGAATAAGGTCAGGGGACTGAGGATGGCCAACTACGATGTAGTGGTTGGCGAGGAAGTAAACGATCGACCCAGGACCTGTATCATGGTGTCCAGGGATCTCAGCATGGTACCACTACCGCAGCTGGGAACCAAGAACCTCACTGCAGCGGTTCTGGAGTATCAGGTAGGTGGTAGAAACCATAAGGTAGTAGTAGGAAGCGTCTATTTTCCCTCGGATGACGCGCGTATACCTACGGAGGAATTCGAACGCTTAATATCGTTTGCGAGAGATAAAGGTCTTCCGGTAATTGTCGGATGTGACGCCAATGCACATCATTCGGTGTGGGAAAGCTCAGACATTAACCCTCGGGGCGAACCCCTACTAGAATATTTGGTGTCCACGGATCTTGAGATAATGAACAAAGGTACAGAGCCCACTTTTGTCAATAGCATCCGAAAGAAGGTAATTGACATTACAGTGGCCTCTAGGTGTTTTTCAATCAATATTGAAAACTGGAAAGTGACGTCGGATATCGTGACATCTGATCATCGTATGATCAGAATGGAAATGAATTCCGACAAGCCTATGGAAATTCCCTACCGGAACCCCAGAGCAACAGACTGGGAAGGCTATCGTTCCAGTCTCGTCCGCCAAGGAGGCCAACCAGAGGAAGGTATATGCACAAAAGAACAATTAAGTAAAAACGTAGAGCAACTGGCAAGTAAAATTGTCTCAGCTTATGAGGAGGCTTGTCCTCTCAGGGAGGCTCGAGTTCGTAGGGTACCATGGTGGACCGGCACTCTAGCCGATCTGCGCAAGGAATCCAGGCGAATCTTTAACCGAGCTATCAGAGAAGGGACACAGGCCTCATGGGACACTTTCAAAATGGCCAGGAATAAGTTTAAAAATGAGTTAAGGCGCAGCAAAAGATCTAGCTGGCAGAAATACTGTGCAGTATCAGACTCTGCTAGACTGATGAAAATCTTAAGCCGCGAAACTAGTCAAACAGTAGGAGCGCTAAAAAAGGCCGATGGGATGTGGACAACATCCAGAGAGGAGTCGTTACAACACCTCCTGGAAGTCCACTTTCCAGGAGACGGAGCCATCCAGTTAGCACCCATAGCGGAACAGGAACCAGTTCCTATAGAGAACTGGCAGTTCGC